>JBBPLX010000593.1:0-18632 GCA_038090015.1 Leccinellum albellum
TGACAGCAACAGTTTTTACTGCCAGCGGGTTTGTGAGCGACAGAAGGCACACTGGCAGCGGCTGTGCTAGTGAGGGAAGCGACGTCAGTCTACCTAGCCACCTGTCCTCTCACCCTCTCGTGCTCATGCACACCAGCCAGCAATCACGGTGGACGGCTATATAATGCGTCGCATCCGAAGTTCATTCACCCTACTGTCGGTCACAACTTGAAGTAACCGCAGCCAAAATCACTTCGCAAACAGGAACAAGATAGAATTGGGCGACTAGCCTATGTACGCCAAGACTAATACACTCATAAGGAGCTTGGGTGCAAACAGATCGTCGACCGTCTTACGTTAGACCATGTCCGCGGGGCGAACGAGGAAGGGGGATGTACGTCATGTATACCATCTACTGTACGTCGAAACTTGAATAGACTGCGATGAGCCAGAGACTAATCTCCATATACTTTACGATCCTATGCAATGTCCGCAACCACCATGGTACGATTGCGAAGGTTATGACTCACATAAGATAACTTTCCTCTCGCGCAGTCCACCACCCAACCGCTGTATATGTGATGCTTCCATCGATGATTCTCCGCTCCTCCCTGCAGCGCGGGCGCCTCGTCACGACCATAAAAAACTATGCAGCTATCTCCTGTAGCATCGATCGCGAACTTCGTGACCTCCCATGAACTCTCATCTGCCACTGAATCCATATCTATCACCGCCAGCCCCCTTGCGTATCCTTCCCTAGATATATCCCAGTGGTAGGTCCTCGGATCGCCTTGGGGTGGGTGTCCCCTCACGACAACGCCAGGCTTCCTGATGGTGATAGGCGAGACATTGTCCAGGGACGACTCGTGCAGCGTCAAGTCAATGCAGAAGACATCGTGAGCAGGACCCCATCGTTCCCCCCGTTCTAATAGCCTCACGTTGACGGCCCCATTGTAGATAGAGTCGACGACAGAATTCCGTATGACGGCAAAGTCCACTCGTTTGAATTGACTTTCAAACATTCCTTCATGAGAGAGGCGGAGGAGGCCAAATCCCTTTTCAACCGGAGGCTGCTCGTCGGGGGTAGTGAAGGCTTGCACGACGATGAGCTGCTCCCCGCTCAGCTGCGAATAGCTACGAAAAATGATTATGTGTGTATCTGTGAGCGCGATGATTGCGCCATGGAGCTGTGGTGAAGCACCATTGATTCTATGCCTCGTTTGATCCTGAGAGTCAATGAGCGCTATTCGTGGCATATTACACGTATGACATCCCACGTACCAACGCGGGATCGAATGGAGGAAAATCATAAAATGCCCGGGTTGACGTGTCAAACACCAAGGATGCATCTAACAGATGAAGAAACCGTGAACGCTGAGGTAACAACTCGGGTACGAAAACTTCATAAATTCCGATAGAGATAGCGCGGGGAACTTCCAGGGTAATGGTGCTGCACGGCAGTCCAGAATCTTCATTCCATGAAAGTTCCAAGAGAGTGCTGTCAGTGTTAGTTAGATGATAAGCAGTGTAGTGCAGGGACCCATTCAAGAAGACGTACTACCGATGAGGACCGTGTATGGTCGTAGTAATAGATACGTACGCGACCCATTGACCTTCCCTCGACATTGCCGAAATGATGCACCAGTAACCTAGTGGTTCGGTCTGCTTCCAAAGAACCTGCGGGTCTACGCGCGTCTCTGCATCGAGATGGGTGTCATACAACACAAACTGTTGTTTAAACTGGCACGCGATAAACCATCGACCACCAACGAGTTGGCCATAGTTGCCGCTAGTCATTCCATCGTAAGAAACCTCGATGAAAGACAGGACTCGTAGTTGCAACGGGTCCTGAATCCATGATTGTGCCAATCGCTCTGATTTCACCAGCGCCCGGTCATGAGAAGGAACGGGAAGCAACTCGGGCGGAGGCATAAACATGTTTGCATGCAGAGCCTTCCAAATCTCGGCCCTGTCAACTATGGCATGGAACCACTTTGAAACCTGGTAGAAAATCGGGAGTGAGACTTTGGGCTCGCCGCATCTGCGGCAATAACAACGGATGGTAGTAAACTCACGGATCGCCATTGGACGACGTCTCGAGCGCTCGTATAACAGAGAATGCGACAAATGAGTTCTGTTGGAAAGACACACTGATTGGTCATGTCTGACGTCGATGGAGTCCGACTTGCCAATACTAGTACCTTTAAATATCCACGTTGGGCAGTTCTAACACCAAGCCCTGAAGCATTTGATCATCAACACCGTGAGCAAACGGAAACTCTGACAGCCCGGATTCATGTGAAAAGTCACGGTCGTGAGCATGTCCGCTGCTCTGAGCGGTCTAAGGTAATACCTTAGGGTCGGCAATTTACGAAGGTGCAAGTTCCCACCATTTGATGATTGGCGATTCGCCAATCACTATCAGCATCACGAAAATAACTATAGCATTGTATGCCCCGATGCTCCCGGTCCAAGACCATCAGTATTACATCATAATGCAATGCAAGTAGATGACCATATAGTATGATACACAGTGAGAGTGATCTGATAATGGTTTCCCCACAGCGGACATAAGGACTAACTAAGATAAACCCATTATATTGTTGTGCCCAAACGTCATCAGATGCTACTGCAATCAAGCAGTCGTGACCAATACTACATCACATTGCAACCTCTTATAATCTCCATGCAACTATTCATCAAAATGGTGGTGATCTTGTATTCATTTTATTGCAATGTACTAGTAACACTTGCGGATGATGCAAGATTTATTATGTAATAGCAACACTCTGAAAAGCAATCATACGTGGCTGGCACTGGCATAACTTGAAATCATATGGCCAAGCCTGAGTATGCCGGTGCCGCTGCTTTTTTATCGAGTCCTTCAACTTGAAGTTGCCAGTGGGCCAGCCGCACAACCGTAATGGACTGGTCCGAGTCTGCCACTCACTAGGCTGGCACTGGCAGTAGTACACCTTACTAGCCTAGTAGAACTAGTAGTCACGGCAGGGACCCTCCGAGTCGTCACGGTCTGACATCATGTTCAAGTTTGCATCCGAGTCTTGAGTCCTTCCTCAGGCTGCCAGTGGGACCACTGGCTCGGGCGATGTGTGACTCGGACTGTGAAACCACCGGCGAGGCTTCCGACTTGGACTCGGAGTCACTCAGGCTGGCAGTCATACTACTAGTATCCAGGTCATTGTCGGACTCAGAACTTGAACTTTCAGTTACTAGGCGCGCCAGCTGCGCAGACTCGGGCTCGGATGCGGGAATCGGAGTGGGCCGTTCGCGTTACCATCTCTGCGTGTACTGGTAGTATCATCGCACGGTCACGAGCCCGGGTGCGGTGGAGTACCCGGCATTGTAGCCAACTTCTACCTTACAGACTGTGCGGACCACTGGCGGGCCGTATGAGCCAACAAGGTCGGGTTGTACTCCGAGTCAAGTTGAATTCAAGTTCGGAATAACCGTGATGGCATAGTGTAACATATCAAGTACATCGTTAATGATTAAAATGTGAACCCAGGGTCCCCACCATCGTCATTGTCATCGCTGGGAAAGTCACTCATAGTCTCGTCCTCACCGTCCCCGTCGTCACTGCCATTGTCACTGCCATCACCCAAGTCCGAGTAGATATCTTCTATGTTGCTGTCAGCATCGTCTCCATTACCATCGAATTCTTCAGCATCCGCCGAGTCTTCTCCACCAGCTTGATTTTCCCTGTTGCTCCTAGTCCACGTCTGAGATGAAGCCTCTTCTGGTTCTTCTAGTTCGGGGTCATCGGAGTCAATCCCAACGTCATCATAGATGTCTGACACCATTGATTTATTGAACTGAGCTATGTGGCCAATACCAACTCCTGCGAAACGGGCAAACATATCCCGGTCTGCGAATCTGTGATCATGGCGGTGAGTGTTATAACTGAACTAAAACTATACTGAAATTACCCACATATTCACATAAAACGAAGCCCAATCATCTGTTTCTTCTGGCAGTCGCCCAAGCGAAGGACCAGGTCTCATGAGAGTATCCGTTCGCCCTCCAGCGAAGGCTGGAATTAGATGGCATCCTCGAACTACCAAGGCTGGGTCAAGGAAGCCAAACGCATTCTCGTCTGTGTCAGACACAAACCCAACCTTGGGAAGGCGTGCTTCCTTGAAGCCCCATCGATAGTCAGGTTCTACACCGAGCCAACGCACCCATAAAACCTCCATTGTGCGTGGTGACATGGCCTTGGAGTTGGGTCCAACATGACAGACAGATATTCGAAAGGCACGTAGTACACGGGCATACCAGAACGGGTGTGCTTCGACACCATCTTCCCTAGACAGTGTCATCACAGTACAACGATCCCCATGCTGAAGTAACATGGAGTCTTGATCACGGCGAATGTCATAAGTCGTATAGCACACCCGCAGGCGCTGTGACACAATGACTCGGTCAATGTCTTCCAGCTCCAAGTTGTTATGCTCAGCGTCAGAGAAGTGTTGTTCATCACCATCATACTCTTGACCATACAGACAGGTGAGAAGATGGTCCCGAAGCTTAAAGATGAAATCCTGTGGTTGATAAAGATGTCCTGTCAGCAACGACCTTCGGAGAAGCTCTATCGGTACCTTAGTTGCCGGGTCGTCCTGATGGTCAACAACAAGACTTGCAATGTTGATGGTGTTGGCCATTGAACGCGATATAGTATGGTCGACTGGCAATCGCGGGTCATCATTCTCCAACTCAGAACGATCATGCATTCCACATTGTCGATTAGTGTGAGTGTATCGCCTCTCTTGCTTCGCTAGCTGCTTTGAAACATCCTTCTTGTTTGTACTACCATAGAACTTTTTGATGAGGCGATGAGCCAGTTCACCCTGGAGATAGTAGCGTTGCGGTCCATTAGTTAAGAATTAGTACCATTGCCGAAATGAAACTTACGATCTGGGTGGAATAAGAATCTGTTGTCCCAAACATTTTGATCGTCTCAGTGTAGTCTCCAAGAGCGTGGAGTTTATAAGTGAGCAAGTTGAAAGTCTTTGGTCGGGCACCGCCTGTGGGATCACTCATCAGTCCTGGCTCAATATTGGTTCTTCGTCGCCTGTGTCTAGCAGCCACCTCGCTAGGCAGTTCCTTCGTCTGAAAGGTGGCGCATGTTATCCGCTGAAACTTCCGTAGTTGGGCTGAAAGTGCTTTCAGTGCACGATCCAGCAGTTCCAGAGAATCATCCGAGTGAAGGCGGAGCTTGGCCAGTGCATGCCACTCAGCTAGCCGAAAGAGGAGAATTCTGATAATATCATCATGTTCTGCTGGAAAGAGACCTTCGAATGCTGGAAGGGAGCACTGGAGACAGAGTGAGCATGTTCCCATACACAACTTGTAACCGATTACCTGAAGCACATCCTCGAAGTGGCGTGCAACCCGATGCTTCATATCTGCCACATTATCAGGAAATCGTCGAATGCCATTAGTCCCAAAGGGTGGGATATCGGAGAACCTATAGATGGCCAAGACAAGGTATCATGATTCATGAGAACTTCAAATGAAGATTAGATAGATCATACCGTTTATTGAGCGTCCAGACTTTCTTTGGATGTATCGAAAACAGTATCTGAATGAGGTGTATGAGAACAGATTTCAGAACCCCGAGCTCAAACTCATGTAGCAGGTCGACAACCAAAGCTGGGAAGAGATTAAATCCAAGAGGAGCAAGTCGATCGACGAAAGCATTCTACAATCCATACAATGAGGAACATGTGAGGCAAGGAAGATGCTGGTTCAGTCGACTTACGACTGTTGGAACCATTGAGAACTCTTTCAACAACCGCTCTACCATAACTCCTTTGATTGGAACACCAAATTTGTAGATAGCATCGCGTGCTACTGCTACCTTACTTTGAAAATAGGTGCGAACATGATTCAATCGAGATAATATATCGATTCGGAATCCCAGACGACCGAAGCGAGAAGCCGGGATAAAACACCGTGGACATGGACATTGGCCCTTGTCCCGTATTGTTGCAAGAAGGACTCTGATAGTCGGGGGCGAAGTTAGGATAATTCCATTCAATGAATAAGAACTCACTTCTCTGGGTAGTCAGCAGAATAGGTGAATATTCTGGGAAATACTCGACGCTTTACACCATCATAGCAAGTGATGACTATGCCATTTTTGTATGCCTCGAGGAATTCATCATCAAGTAAGATCGTCCAGATTGCATGAAAAAGTTCTCGTTTGCAGTGAGCCAACAGGTCATCGTGATTTTTCTTCTCCGGATAAAGACTGGAAAGAAAACCCTTGATCGACCCCGGAATCTAATGACAATAAGCAAGCGCAAAAATAGGGACAGGTGAAACATACCGTTGGTATGAAAGCAATTGGGTGACATGCCCCTGAGCTTGGTGATCCACGCAAGTACTTCGATAGGTTCCCAAAGAATAAGTAGACTGGCCAGGCTTTTGCTTGGCCAAACTGAGCCAGCTGGGTGGCATCTGACCAAAACATCAAACCAGCAATGACTCTTTCCAGCTGACACCCGTCATCTCTCTTCTCTTTCTGCAATTCATCGTGCGTAGTGTTCCAGGCATCCGAACAGTAGAGCTCGTCATACACCCGCTGTGTCTTGCCAGTCACAGAAGACCTCCAGATACGTTTAAATGGTGTGAGATGAAACCACTTCGATATTGGCTCAGAGAATGCTGCCCGGATGACGGATGTAATCGAACGGTGCATGAACTTGGGGACATAGAAGGGTTCTCCGTTGCCTCTCGAGTTCTTCTCCCTTGTTGGCACTAGGATTTGGACAGAAGACTCGTTCCATCCATCCATCTGAAAGAGGTTACTTGATCTGGTCTCGAGCGCTGCATCAAGGCATTTAACCTCCCTGGAAATGTTGAAGTCCGAGAGGTCATCGACTTTGAAGTCAGGAGCTTTGAGGACATCAGTGACCAGACGAGTCACCTCCGCATTCGACTTCTGACTGCTCCCCGACTGTTTCCAGGTCATGAGGCGCCAGATGGACATGTTTGACCAAGGCCACAGCGGAGATTGGCTGCAGCTGCGGCCCGGCTCAGAGGATGAAGCGTCTTGAGGTGCTGTATCGGTACTGCTCGTGACCGTAGCTCGGCGGTTGACGATGTTAGAAAGTTGGTCGCTAGTCAGGAGGCGATCAGGATCATACGATGGACGATGGCGGTAGCTATGTGAGATCCCAAATTCGTTGAACTTCGTCTGGATGCTGTCGAAGACATGTAGGAGGACGTGGTGGGTGCGTGAGGGGGATTCAGCTAAGGCAATGGGGGCTGGAGGCTCCGGGGGCTGCTCCCTGAACCGCGCAGGCAAACGGCGCACCCGAGGTGCAAGAACAGGATCTGGCATGATATCATCTTGAATTATCCCAGTAGTTGGGACTGCGAGTGCAGGTGGCAAACCAGCAACTAAGGACTGAGCCAGAGTCTGTGTTACTGCCGGTTCACTGGCATGCTGCTCAAGGTGTGCTACCGCAGCCTGACGTGCTGAGTCAGCTACACTAGAACTGGCCTCCTGAACGGTGTCGGTAGCATATTCAGGGCTTGCAGACTGAAGAAGTCATCATACGTGAGACAGGATATGGAGCATGATAAGTACACATCACCTCAAAAGGTGGACTCAGGACATGGCTGAGCCTTTGTCGTTTGGGATCCCTTTCTGTGTCCTTCGAAGGTAGAAATGCAGCCCGTCTCTGCTCCGTTCTCGAAGTGACATGTTGCCGCCAAAATGGACACACTTCACGATGATGAGAGAGGCCACGAGGTTCCATGAATGAACGACCGCATGTGTTGGTGCATGCAAAGCGAGAGTTCATGAGCAAGTAGAAAATGAGCACGAAGAAAATATTGCAGGCGTGTAGTCGGATTTTCATACTACCCAAGGTTTCATCTGTCTACCCGGTGTAGTGTTATGATGAGAACTTGAACGTGACTCATGATACGCCACAGTGGAGCATTTATAAGCGGGCTATTGCTATACCATATCTGACGTATCACTCACCAACCGTCCATGTCCTTCAAGTTGTACAACGACACCTTGTGCCTCAAGGATCACCCTGCCCTCGAGATTGAAGACGAGGTCGGTCGATAGGGATGTTGTCGACAATGAGGACAGCTAGGGAGTCATGTGCTGCTCACCTGCTCGTCCAGCCTATTGACGCTGGCACGCCGTGATGGTCGTGTGAGTATGCCATATAGAGATCCGAGCATAGTGTCTAGTAGAATGTCAATGTTGACACGGAGTTCAAACGTGTTCATCGCAACGATCCTGGGAAGATCCGACTCATGGAGTAGAATCAGACGTGTCTTGGTATGTAAGCATGGCAACCAGGTCGGACGACTGCCTTTCGAGGTTAGGGTTGGCCGATCCTGGGTCAAGTGATCACGCATGATGACGTACATATCTAATTACTCGAGAAGCCACTGCCTGCTAGTAAGCCAAATATTGAGAGCATCGACTTGAACGTTGAACATGGGGAGATGGGAGTGACAAACGATGATGAACAGAGAGATGATGTCCATGGTGTCGATTGTCCACTGATTATAATCGTTTGCAGTGAGAGTTCGATTTAGCTAGTATCCATAATGTCCATTGGCGTCATCGTCACAGTCGACACATTCATCCGAACTGCCAGTGTTTGCATGACCGCGAGCTACTAGTACCATAGTGTACATCCGAGTCAATTTCATGTTACCATTGCCAGAACTTCTTGCAAAATCTCGGTCTGTTTCGCCTGAGCCGTCCTCATCTCACGAATTAATTCCTTCAACTCATTCACCACCCCTTCTAAGTGCTCAACACGAGATAGCCGCCTCAAGCATAAGTCAAACGGACTTTCGAGATGACCCAGGCGAGCTCGCTTAGAAGCACGTAGTAGCCTTTGAACTGGCATGGACCCTGGTGTGTTGGTCGACAAATCACCAAAGAATCGTCGACTCGGAGTCTTTGAACATCATGGTCAGTCCAAGATATTAAGCAGGGCCTGGGACATCGATCCATACCTTAGGATTAAAATCTTCATCTGTTTGCTTTCTTTTCAAAGTACGATTGGTAACCTTCTCCGGTGTACTGATAGCTTCGGGAATCGGAGAATTCTTTCAAACAGCTTGTCATTATGGTCTCATCAACAACTTGTTGACTTGTAGACTCACCTCTTCGGATTTGATGCCAGCCAGAGAGGGCAGGCTTGGGCTTGGCAAAGGACTCCGACTTGGACGGAGATAGTCAAAGACTGGTTGCCCAACCTGTTCGTAGATATAGCACCCATTTTCATCCAGAGGGGCACCTTGTCCTGTGCCTCCCCACCGGGGCTGACCCCATAGGTTGACACTACTGGAACTTTCCATGCTATCATGTGGGGACCCGGGCCTCGAGATGTCGTTCTCTGGGCTAAAGCATGAAGTCTGAGAATTGGTGCACAAAATTGTACCAGCGTGTTTCGAACTCATGGGTGTTGTTCACTCAAACAGGCGGTTTCTGGCCCTTTTCTTAGAAGAAAACTATGCTTGGAAAGGACTGTATGGTCACGCAGCTCCACCTTCTGTCTTGGGAAGATCACATATGACGTGTTGACGCGTGATGACTGGGCAAAATCTACTTGATCATGAGGTGCACCCTCCGAGTCGAAGCCTGAGTTAAATTACTTTGATGCTCCACTTTCCATCTTGGAAAATGGTTACACCATTGAACTTTCCCCACGAGAGTATGGCCCAACGTAATGGCAGGAACCTTATTTACAAATCGGTTTGATGAATGAAAAAATAAATATTTGTAAGTAATTATTGGCCGATAGTATCGGCCTGTCATCAAGTCCTCGAAAACTAGACTGGTGACTACTAGTCCATCTAAAAGAGGATGCACACCATAGTGTCTAGAGAACACCGTTTCAGCGCTAAGTCGCCCTCGGTCGAAGCTCACGCATGTTTTCGTCGCTCTAGTACCAGCGTGAACGTCGACGTCTACACCAACACTAGTAATGCAAACGCCATGCCGCAAATGATAATTCGCATCATAATCAAAAATACGGGCTCAAGTACAAAGATGGTGGCATAGCCTATACTGTGGGGTCTGGGCAAGTGCGGGTAGTAGGGTCACAGAGGGTTCATGTACTGGTACTAGGCTTCGAGTCCGACTCTGACAATATAATGCTACATTGAAGTAATTCCTCGAGTTCTCCCAGATCAAAGAAAACTACATCTCTGTCATGGGAGTGAGAAGTCTGATTCTGTGCTGATTCACTAGTGCATACCTGGTCCCCTCACATTGCACGGAAAACCGCATTCCTTCCGAAGTGATCTCCACGCCATGTATTTGATAGAATATATCTACATCCGAAGCAGGGTCAGAGGCATAAAAATTTTGGCCAATAATTGAATCCGTAGAAGGAAAGTTGAGTAGAACATTCAATATGTCTGGCATAACCTTGCGAGTCTTAGCTTTGGAATCTGGTCTCTCGATGGGTCGAAGAGGGGGTCGCAGAGTTTGAAGGCCACGGTCTGGCGGCCCTTTCCGCTGGCTACTGGTGAGCTGTCGCCTTCGTTCAGCTCTATTACTAAATGAATACCACTGCATGGCGAAGTCAAAAGCAAGGAATGTTACCTGAGTTCATTGATTTTCCCATCAATCTTGCGAGACTCAGTATATGGCAAGCGGCAAAGAATACTATGCTGTAATAGCAGCAAGGTATGTGCAGCGCAAGAAATCTCGAGATGGCTATGATGGTCGTCAGAACTGAACTAGAACTGAAATACAAATCATTTACTCTTCTACAGTGGTGGCTGGATGATGAATGAGTGCCTCCATCCGGCGACGCAAGTTATCTTGTCCTTGGGAATCAAGTGACGGCCACTTTGTTTCGGGTGGCAAGACACGACCTTGCTCTATAATATGCTGGTAGGCACCGTCGGATCGTGGAAGAGCCCTGATAGCTGCAGTGTGCTCTGCAAGCACGTTCATATATGTTATAGTCTGTCTTGCCATCGTGTCAGCATCAATGTTGGATGGAAGGGGAGTACAGGGTTGAGACGGTGGCTCAGATGTGCGGGATGAGCGGGTATATGGCTTGTAGCGGCGAGACATGGTACCGCAAAGACTAAGTGGCGGGTGGGACACGATGATAGATTGTTGAAAGCAAGCGCGAAAATCAGGTGACTGGATTACATAACTATATCCAACTGAGGCGCACTGCTTCCATTTTCTATAGAGGCGGTGTTGCTCTGAAATTCAAGTTGGTATCACCTTACTTCGCTGATCGAGATTCTGGTCACATCGGGGGTGAGCATTGTGCCAAGAACAAGCTTCGAGATAGCTATTAATACAGGTTACAGCACATCTGGTTGCCACTCCAATTTTGCACTCAGAGGTACGTTTGTTTGCGACTGCAAAAGCTCCGTTTGTGAGGGTGGGAAAGCGTGATATAGTAATTGTCCGACCTACGATACATTGGTAGAGGCGCGAGCCACCTTACCAGGTGTGCACAAGTCGCATTTGAAGTCAGAATTATAGATGGATGACACATTTCAATGCCATATGTGAATGTTCTTAATCGTGATGAACAACTTCACATTTTCTTCACGTAGACCAGTCTGAGGAGAACTCACGTGCAAGCCACTTCACATTTGCACCACATTTTTATATGCATGAGAACAAAGCAACCCAGAAGAATACATGATGAAAATGTGAAGTTGTTCATCCGGATCTAATAAGAACATTCACATATGGTAATGAAATGCGTCAACCAAAACCGTCTATGATTCGGTCTACCTACGAGAAATAGACACGATAATTTATTTTTTTGATAGTATTGTTTCATCGTGATACTGCTAGATATCTTATTATTCTGACTTCAAATGTACATCAAGGTGGCTCGCGCCTGTCGTAGGTCAGACAATTATATCACGCTTTCCCACCCTCATAAACGGAGCTTTCCCTCTAGTGTAAATAGGAATGTTCCATCCGTGATCATTTAATCAATCATCGATCATCGATCGTCGCTTCAAGCTAGCTCATTGTGTGTCGTTCCTTACTCCACATCACAGTTCTCAATTTCGTCGTCCTGACCCTCTTTTTAGTCGAGCGGCTTTCACACCATAATATTTTCGGTGCGGCAGAGTCTGGTTTCGCATAGGGCTCATGGATAATGACAGCAACGGACGAAGATGATGAGGACGTAAATGCGGCATGTTACACAAGGAGGGCGCAATGATCACGGACAATATCAATGCTGACTTAAGCGAGATGATGGCACTCCTATGCAAACACACGCAAACGAGTGCGGGTGTGTGCAGCCTCTGGGTATGAATATGGATACATGGGTCACGGTACACATTCCCATGTTCATGCCTAGTCCAGACGGTATGGTGTATGGGTTCAAGAGTGGTAGTATCATGTTACATACCCAGAGCTTTGAGTAGTTCATACGAAATTCGATAGCGCTGTGATAGTAGTAGTAAACGTACAGAATGTCACGGTATTGAATACAAAGCTTTCAACGAAAACACAGTAAATCACAAGGGTACTCTCCAGTTTGCAGGGTTTAAGGCATTAGGAGACGGCTTCGTAAATTCTGGAAGCTGCATGTGATCGTCTGGTACCGCAGCAGGTACACCTTCAGGGACAAGACTGGCCGGGGTTGGACCACGCAGATCAGGTGAATATAATCCACCAAGCCGGATCTGGTCGGTTATGTTGAAGTCCCAAGAAGGGATGTGGTGCGCCTTCAATCCCTTTATGGTCGTCTCAAGCTTACCCATTGGCCGGACTCGCAGTAAATTGAGCATCGCCCAATACGCATCTATTGCGTCACTGTCGTCTGAAGCCCAGTCAGAGTATTGACAAGGATGAAAACCAGATTCCCCTAAGATTCTGGCAATTTCGAGATAGGTTGTTGCTACAAGTGATCTTAGTAAGATGGTAGTGATGACATAACTTTGTTTAATGCTCACACCGGTTGGCATGCCACCCCATAGGCAGATCATCCTCGGTCTTTCGTGTGTAGATGTCATACGAAACACCGTAAGCACCGCCTGAATCCATGTTTAAGAGTTGATTATGGATGTGATAGGGAATCACAAGAGGTTCCAGGATGTTGTCCATATTGTGGGATAGTAAGCACTAACAAAATAAGAGACTCGAGCTAGCATATATGTATTCACCATGCTGTCGCACCTCCCCAAATCAGTGCTGGCACCCTAATTCCGAGTCAGTGGTCATCAGGATATGTATGTATTCATCGTGGTCGCAGCCTCACCCCTACCCTCAATCGGTGCCACCTTACTAATCGAGACTCTGGTCCATCCGAGTCGCCGTCAATACAAGTCACGGCACCAGTATGATCTGTGCTCCAATACATTCAGTAGGTACATACTATAAAGGATATCTAGATCAAGATTAACTTATTGGGTACTAGTTCCCTCCGACCCTCCTCGCGCTATACCTTCTTTGGGTGTTATAGTGGAATCGGGTGAAGTATCAAATTAATCTCTGCCTTGCGCCGTCTATGGGTCAAAATTTAGAGCTACTATGCCAACACACTCACAGAAAGGCGCTCTCTCAGGAGACCCTGATGCATGACGGCTTGGACAATGATGGTCTGACCGCCATTTGTTCCGAGTCGTCAGACTCGTCACTCGGTGATAATCACTCTGTTCACAAGCACCACGCTAACTCTGACCATCATGGTCCCATATGTCCCTGGCAGTGGGTCATTGCATCTGTCAACAGCCCCGACTGGATGTCCTCCGTTGCCCACACCCTTCATCGATGATGAGTGCTTCAAGGTCTTCGACAGTCGGCACACGGCTTGCACAGACAGAGGGTGGTGCTAGCTCAGGACACATCCTGATCATGTGCGTGAGGATGTAGTTGCGGTCTGCCGTGCAGGGTGTTGGATGCCTGTAATCAACATTTTCAATGATCAATGGTGCCCAAAAGCAAGGAGAGTACTTGCCAGTCGTAGGATACTTTAATCCCACCGATGAGCACCTCTTCGGCATTGGCTCCCTGTCCGTATGAAAAATAAAGGAATTTAGGGACTCGCGTTGCCCGTGCACAGTGGCATCAGGTGTGGATAAAGGTACTTGTCCTCGATCCAGGGCATACGATGACTCAGATGGCTGCTGGGTTCGTCATCTCATTCAGTACCTGCCTGGCGTATTGATTCTGACTCGGAGTCAGCATCCGAGAAAGAGCATGAATACCTGTGAGGAGAGTGAACATGCTCATTCAATATACCCAGCCGTCAACCCCGGGATGAGATTGTTTTCTAGTACCTTGTGGAACTACAGCGACATGAGTATCAATCGAGAATGCAGGAGTAGAACAAAAAAAGTTTATGTCTGGCATGTAATCTACTAGCTGTGGGGTAGGATCGACGCCATCCGCTCGGAGTTTGGTGTGATTATGTCTGAAGAGGGTGCCTAGCGCAGCCCCACCCCTACCTAGATCCGAGTAGTAGTATGTAATACTCGTAGGATGACTCGGAGTTGGAGTCGTGCTCACCTCACTGGTCATTGAGTGACTTCCACATAGCATCATGATGGCTACTGATACAAAGTTATCCCCACTTTCAATCACCCTTCCCTATGAGCTAGAGAGAAAGATTTTCGTCGATGTTGCAGCTGAGCCACAGCATGCCTATAGATGCTTAGTGATTTGCAGACGAGTGCACTCATGGTGCGTCTACTCACCATAAATCACTGACCTGGATTTCCACGATTATAACATCATACTTGAAGGGTCGAACGTGAACTCTACCGCGCAATCAGAATTCTTGATAATGCGATGGCCTGCCATTTCATCCATTCCCTCCAGTTTCGACCCAAGACAAATTTTGCACGATTTACTGTTAAAGCCCTTTACCTGGGACCATCGGTACTCCCTGATGTGGCAGCAAGGATCTTGGAATACTGTTCAGGGCTGTCCAAACTCACCATGGCAGATATCCCAAGTTCTGCCTGCGCGGGTGGTATTATAACAGAGGTCAATCCCATCATAGATCCATTGAACACGCTCCCGCTTACCTCCCTGACACTGAACCTGTCAACTATCGTGGAAGACAAGGATACTGTGCCGTTTCTTCCGGACCTTCCGATCTTCACCACGGTCACTCACCTCCGCCTCACCAACCACTGGATTTCCTGGGGCACGTACGTTGGCCTCGATGAGCTCCCTCAGCTAACACATCTATCTTTGCCCATTGATTCAAGATCTTCCCCATCATTGATGAAACGGCTTCTTACCGGCTGGATGAGTTTGCACGCGCTCGTTCTCTGGAAAACGAGAACTTGGAGAGACGAGATGGTGGAAAAATTCCTTGGCTTCATCGACTTGGGAAATGATGATTTTCGGATTGTGGTGCTTGATCAGGAGCGAGATACAGAACTGATAGAAAATGAGAAGGCCTGGGAGTATGTTGATGGAGTCATTGAGTCAAGGAAGAGCAGCCTTGCGTTAGGCGTGGATTCAGAGGTTGCCAAGCTAACTTGAACTCACTCTAAGAACTAGTATTAATTCAGCTAGAATACGAGATATTACCTTGCTTGCAAAGGCGTCGACGCCGAAATCTTCAACTTAAACGAGTGACTCGGATTGCCAGTGAAGCATCACGTAAACCGAACTTCCGGACCGTGCCAGTGACTGAGTGACATGTTCAGCCACGCAACCTCCCGACAGGGGTTGCACTTCCCCACGATTTGTGGGTGCGGTATAAACCTTGTCAAGCAAGGTGATTTGTAAGTGTCGGTCAGAATTCTAAATTCGTACTTCTCACGTCCAAGCTGAACTTTGTCACGGTCGTGTCTACTCTCATCCCCATCATCCATTGACCCTCTGACGCCGCCTACTAATAGTCCCATGATAGTATGTATTTTCGGACAAGACCAGCTTTCAGGAACGTTGTAGAGTTTTAAGGATGAAGTGAATAAGTTCACATTTTTTAATGCCCTACCGTGACGTCAAAAGCATCTGACGAGCACTAACATACTCAGTCTTAGGCTCCCAATTAGATCAGCCAGATGGGCTAAAGTTCGCTCCAGGAGCGCGAGCGCAAGCTCGCAAACAAGGTGAACGGTCTCATCTGCAAACACGGGGTCGTTAGCTAACATAATTTTTGGATCAACGACTGAAAGTAGTATCATCGAGTTGATTACCAATAAGACGAGGACGCCTTGATTCAGAGGCATGTCAACATCATTCGGTGGCAACGCTTCTCGAGAAGTAGCTCCAAGGTGTGTGTCTCAAGTTCGTTCTTTTCCTCTGTAATTTGTAATCACAGTTTTATTTTCATTTTGGATTTGTGTTAGCTGTAGACATTTCGTGCAGCAGTCGGCTGGATGTGTATTCTAGCTCCCTCGCTCACCATTTGCCTGGTTCAGGACCGTTGGCAGCGCAAAGCGTAAACGGATCTCGTCAACGAATGCTGAGCGCTTTCTTTCACCATCGATTACAAATGTTGACTGCAAGCTAGGTTCAAAGAAGCGATCGTGCCACGGCATCAAGGTCAAGGTCGAGGAAGAACACGGAGGACGTCTAGCCCGCCTGGGCATACTCACAACGGGCTCGAAACGCCTTGAATGACTTGCACTCGACAACTTGATGTACCTCAACGAGAACATTCGCGTGCACGACATATGGACTGCTCTGCGCGCCATGCAAGCCGCGATTGACGCACCCGACCGCGAGCCATTCCGTGAGGAACTGCATCACAATATGCTATGGCACGTCGCGGCCGCGCGGGATGATACCGTTGTGTCGGTTGCGCTCGAGTTGCTCAAGCGGTTGAAAGTTCCAGACATGGGCGTGGGTCCGCTGGCGGACTGACCATGGTTCACAACATCGGTCACGCTCTTGCCGGACAAGAACGCGGGGGTGCTGTCGTATGTGGTGTTACATCTGAGGCCGTCGTGCCTATTCCCGTCAAAGAGAGCGTTGACGGACTAGCACGAAGGCACTGCTGAGTTCCGTGTTCAAGAATGCTATTCGTTATTACCATTGTGAATTATATGTGGCATTACATCCCTGCTAGATTCGAACCAAATTTACCAGACCATCTATCGACGATTTACCATGGCCGATGGCGGGACTTGTGAACATTGAGACTCGGACGAACAGACAACCGGTAAACTGGACCACACTTTGCACTATGGGGAACTACAACTATGGGTACAAGAGGGCTTCATATTTCTGTGAGGTGCAGTAATATCGTACACATAACTGGCATGCAGAGATGATATTGAGGACTCTAACTGATGCGAGATTCAATCTTTAGTAGCAATCCTCCAATGATGATAGTAAGTTACCGTCCATACCTCGAGCTCAGTGCGCGTACAGCTGCACAAACTTGACAAGCACCTTCCATACAGCATCTGTCATCGTGGATTCTCTCAATCCTACCGATAACATGTGCAAAGACATCCATGACGAAAACTGGACTAAGTCCACTCATGACATGGAAACTCTCCGGTGAGACCAAAACAATGTCATCCAAATCCCTGACACCCATTCCGGCCAGTGGCTCGTAGCAACTGTCAAACCACCTGCGAGATGGCTCAGAGATGTCCAGTTCAAGCAGAAAGTCAGCTAATGAGGGGTATGAGATACAGGGATAAGTTTCGACATCAATATCGAATAGAAGTGGATTGTTGCTGCCAGTGACTAGTAGCGGCATTTCGGACTCGGAGGAGTCTCACGGTGCTACATGGATGTTCAAACACGCTACGGTGAGTACCATGATCCGGCTTCAGTTGGCTACTACGTCCGAGTCCATGATCTTTTTTTTTCTCCTTTGCCATCCAACCGGGCATAGTAGTCAGATTGCCTCAGAAAGGCTTAGTGACAATTACTAACAGTCACCACTGCTGCGCTGAATTGTAAATGATTATACCCATTTGGCTGCAAATCTCCAGTTCCAATTTATATACAAATACCTTTGATCAGGGCCCGATTGAAAGATGGGATATTCAATTGGGGACCACCGCTGTGCTGTAATCGTGAGTGACTTCATTCAAGTTGGTTAACCACGTTTGGCTGCCATCACCGATTCATTGACCAAATCTAAATTACCCCAATAATGCTAGCTGCATTGTATTGCGGATATTATACATTGCTCCAATCCCTGAGTAAGCTCCGAAAAATGGGGTGTTCAACTTTTGGGGATTACCGCTGCACCATGTCGTAACTTGATTGGAGTACTGCGTAGCGTACTTAATTCACATGGTAAGTCATCCTTCGCCTCTCCTCCACTCGCTTCGTGATGGCCAGCGCCCAGATTCTAGATGATAATCCCATGACGGCTTCACTCAAGAGGTGACTCGTTCATTTAGAAGACGAAAACGATGAGCTGCGAGGTGCACGGAAAGTGTAGGTAGAATTTCTGAGTGCTCTACCGGTGAGGTTCTGATGCACTCTACACCGTAGACAACGTCATGGTGACCCAAGGGTCCATGCTGGGCGGGCTATACGCCGGCTTGTTTCCTTGACAGACGACATTGGTACCTTAGTTAGTGCTGTGCCGGCCTGGCTCCAAGCCGGCAAGCCGGTGCAGCCGAGCCCTTTTAAGCCGGGCCAGGCCAAGCCATAAGCTCCACCTGAGCCCCTATGATGGCTCGGCCCGTTGTTTCGAGGGGCCGAGGCCAAGCCG
>JBBPLX010000594.1:0-18626 GCA_038090015.1 Leccinellum albellum
CTTTGACCATCTCCATGCCGGCCATAAAATCCTCCTCAGCATGGCCGCGTGGATTGCATCTCGTAAAGTTATCATCGGCGTAACAGGTACCCCGCCCCCTTCCCCCGTCTTCCCGCGCTCAACTTCCTCCAGTTGACGAACTTCTCGCCAAGAAATCGAACCCGCATCTTCTCGAGCCGTTCCACATCAGAGTACACAAGACCCGTTCCTTTCTCACCCTCTTCCGCTCCGATCTCGAGTATGATCTTGTTCCCCTCCGCGATGTCTGCGGCCCGACTGCTTCCGACCCTGATGTTCAGGCCGTCGTCGTCAGCAAGGAAACACTCCCCGGCGCGACCGCAAGTATGTGCCTCACTCTCTTTCTACCTGGTCTCTCATCAGCCCATCCCCCAGTCGACAAGGAGCGTGCCCGCAAGGGCTTCCCTGCCTTGCGGACTTTTGTCATAGATGTCATCTCATCAGACTCTTCAAAGCTCGATCACGAAGATGCAGAGATCCTCAAGCAGACAAAGATGAGCAGTACCTTTATCCGCGAATGGATCGCTTCGAACCAAGCTCGCTCAGCCAGCTGAGGTACCTCATCGCTACGTACACCTGTAGATGACATATTCTATTCTTTGCGAGTAATCTAGAACATATCTCAATGGTGTGAATTCCAGTTCCATTCATAGATGCATCGTGGTACTCGAGGAGTGTAGAGCCGACGGTACATGGTACGCATAGCACATGTACTACGTCCGGGTATTACTAGCCTGGTTCTCTATCGTCGGCGCGATACAGTTGCCTCCGTCTCTACGTCCACCCGATTCCACCGCCCAGTTTTCGAGACTCTTGCAATTTGATCTTTCGCACCCGCTGCAGCTCACAGCGCGATCACCCGAGGATAGCCACCAACCATTGCTCCTCTCCGACTACTCGTTCCCGCAGCATCTTCGCCCGACGCTCTCGCTGAAAGCGGTCCCTACTACCGTATACAGACCGAGCTCCTACGAGACCCTCGAACATGCTCGCTGGATGTCCATCCATCTAGCCCAGAGCGAGCCGCTGCGCTGGATCGAAACCCAGGTCCTGGGGCCCGACGTCACAGACAGGCATACGCTGGCACAGCTTGGCCGTATGGCCGCAAACGCTTACCAACTTCCCGGGAAGGACAACTGGTACGAGCTTGATCCATTTTGGAACCTCAACGCCGTATGTCCTCGTTGTTCCGTCTTACCCCTTCCTCTGACTCGGAGTACTTGCTTCGTAGAGCTTTCCCTTTGGCTGGGACGAGGACGAGGACGGGTTTCGCGGCTTTGTATTCCGCTCCCAAGACAACGCGACCGTCGTACTGTCGATCAAGGGCACGACGCTCCGTGGGCCCACGTCCAAAAAGGACAAGTTCAACGACAACTTGCTTTTCTCCTGCTGCTGCGCCCGTGTTGACTTTTCCTGGGTCTTTTCGACTGTGTGCAACTGCTTTGACTGGTCCGTCGGCCTCCACAGACGGTGCGACGACCCTTGTCTCTCCGCCGCCCTCATCGAAGATAGCCTCTTTTACCCCTCTGGCGTCGTAAGTCCCATCGAACCCCTCTCCTGTTCTACTACACAACCCGCGTTCAGAAACTCGTCCAGGACGTACGATCTCTCTTTCCCAATGCCAACTTGTGGTTGGTCGGACACAGCCTCGGGGGAAGCCTTGCCTCCCTTTTGGGCGCTACGTTCGGCCTGCCTGCTGTCGCGTTCGAAGCGCCCGGCGAACGGATGGCAGCGCATAGACTCCACCTCCCATTGCCCCCTCCCCTGTCCAGAATGGGTCTGCCACCCGTGCCCGTCACGCATGTATACCACAACGCGGATCCAATACCCCAGGGCGCTTGCACTGGCATCACTTCGCTCTGCGCCCAGGCGGGCTACGCGCTCGAGACGCGGTGCCATCTCGGCCGGGCAATCGTGTATGATACCGTAACGAAGCTCGGATGGCACGCCAACGTACGAAGACATCCCATCAAAGAATTGGTTTTAAATGTGTTAGATCTCGAAGTACTCTGGCCAGACGAAGAGGACGGAACAGAGCGCCAAGTGCCCGTAGCTCGCGAAGAGATCGACTGTATCGTAGGCATTCCGTCGGCTGTCACTCCGTTCATCACACGTAGACTGATGGTGGCGTTCACAGGACTGTTTCAAATGGGAGTTTGGTGACTTCAAGCACATTAATACGTCCGACGTCAAGAACCGACCAGGATCCTGCTAGACCGCGACCTGTTTATCGCACGGCTTTACTATTTCACCGAACTCAGTCGAGCAAGCTTGTTCCGTTCTGCGGTCACGGCGGTCGTAGTAGCCCCGCGTTGGCTTCCCAATGTATGCACATATATCTATTGTCCACCATATACACGGAAGCATAGATCTCTCAAGCTTCGTGTTCCTGCCCTCCGATGACTACACCTTGCACGATCACTTTCTTGATGTTTCGGTCATCGCCGCAAAACAAGAACCGTTCTAGCGACCGCCTGAGGTTCGCTTCGGGGTTGGGATCTTGTTCGAGATCGAAATTCCACATGGTGGGGTTGCCTGTTTCGTTTCGGACGCTTACAAGCAAGGCATCGAATGCTTTACCTGGCTCGAACGACCCGATGCGATCTTGTAGACAGCAGACTTCTGCGCCACCTTTCGTTGCAAGATAAAGGAGGGTAGCGATACCGAGTTTCTTATCGGCGAACTTGCTCTTGCGCGAGCGATCAGAATGAATGGGGCAAGGATTCTCATCCAAAGGATGGATGTGTTCTTTGAGGTGGTGCCCACGTTCGTGCGTGCAGTTAAGACTGTTTGACTCGGCTTGGATGGCGAGCATCTTTGAAGTGATGCTGGCCATCTGGATGGCGTGCAAGATCGATGGGCTGTAGCCGCCGCTGACATCGGAACCAAGGCCGACCTAATGCCATGAGCAAGAAGCCATTGGTAACGATGCGAATATGACAAACCTTTATGCCGCGATCCAAGAGCATGCCGACTCTCGCCATCCCACTGCTCAAGTAGAAGTTACTGGTCGGGCAGTGCGAGATACCTGCGCCCTTCTCGGCAACGAGATCCAGCTCCTTTTCGGTAAGCCAGACTGCGTGGGCAAGGATGGTGTTGGGGCGAAGAAGCTTGAACTTGTCGTATATACCGGCGTAAGAGTCAGCGTCGAAAAACTTCAATGTATCTTGGACCTCCTTCTGGTTCTCAGAGATATGGGTCTGAATGGCAACGCTGGGCATGGTCTCGGCAAGCTCACCGAGCTCGGCTAGGAGCTCTGGCGTGCAAGAGATTGCGAAGCGAGGGGTGATGACGGGATGGACCAGCGGTTCTTGCGCCGGGGATAGTGGGAGCGCCTGAATGTACCGTATGAGATCGGTGGTTGCACTTACCGACGCCTGGACAGACTTGTCGACGTAGTAGTCCGGACTGTGCCAGTTCATGTTGCATTTCTGCAGGGCAGGTGAGGGGATGGAACAGGATCTGACATTAGTAGACTTACACCAACGAACGCGCGTTGGCCTGATACGCGTTGTCAGCATAGTCGTCTGCTGTGCTTGTGCTCCAAGAGTGGGCGACATGGGACTCGTACCTTTCTTGCGGACGATGTCCACGAGACGCATGGTTGAGTCGCGGTGCAGGCTAGCGTAGTAGCAACATGTTGTGGTCTGTGGGGGGATGTTAGGCGTAGGGATCAAGGGATCTCGGAGCACCTACGCCGGATGCGACGACGCGCTGGACGACATCGGTGTACACACGCTCGGCATAGGCCACATCTCGGAACTTGGATTCGGCGGGAAAGGTATACGTGGTGAGCCAGTCGAGGAGTTCAAGGTCGCCTCCGCTAATAAGAAAGGGTGAGCT
Source organism: Leccinellum albellum (assembly GCA_038090015.1). Taxonomy (NCBI): domain Eukaryota; kingdom Fungi; phylum Basidiomycota; class Agaricomycetes; order Boletales; family Boletaceae; genus Leccinellum; species Leccinellum albellum. Next base: position 3,862 of record JBBPLX010000594.1, read on the forward strand.
GGTGCGAGAGGAGAAGGGGAGCTGCGGATTCGCACAGGCCGAGGTTCGGAAACTGGCAGGCATGCTGGGGGAGATAAGTATGGGAGAGAGATGGATGTGGGTGGCTGCATACGATGTGGGTATCAATGAGGCCGGGCATTATGAATTCGCCCGGCTTGAGGTGTACGAGAGTGTAGTGCTGCAAGCCACGACTAGCGATAGCAGCAGGCACGTCGGCGGGGGGTACGTGGTTGTCTATCCAGAGGATGTTTCCATCGGGTGCGACGGCGATGAGACAGTCTGTGAGTGCGAGAAATGCGTCGAGGGAGACGGGATTGATGACGGGACCGGCATAGACTTTGATGTCGGACATGGTCGTCGTCGTAATGCGAGTATAAAGCGGACTGTCGTTTCGTTTCCCACCCAAGTCTCGTCCCTTCCTCCTCCTCCCACTACTAGTCGTTATGCCCTCTCTCCGTCGCTCCTTCTCTTCACCCTCCGTCCGCTCGTCCCCATACCCCTCCTCCCTCTCCGCCGCCAGTACTTCCGCCGCACGAGCTCGCGCCGCCCCCATCCATCCCCGCCGTTCCTCCGGCTCCGCCACCTCCGAACGTCGCGTTCTCGCAGACATCGAGTGGTGGCGAGTGTACGACGGCCAGTACGACCTTGACCTCCAAGACCACTCCCAGGCGTTGGACGCAGATGTCCCACCAAGTGGCACAGTAACACTCTCCCCCGGAGCAGCTTCCCTGCATCTGCCTGAGCACTTTGGCTTCCCCTCCCGCTCGATCCAGGTGCGCGGCTTCTTATACGAGACCGCCGTCGCGCTCTGACCGCCATCCTGCAGTCTCTCTTCCCTGACCCTCTTGCTGCCCTGGCCATCGCACCTTATTCCCCCCCGGGTAGCTGTCGCAGTCGAGACTTGTCGGTGGAGTCAACGCCAGAGCTGCCTCCAGCATCACTCGAGTCCGTCCAGTTTGGTCTCGCGAGCCCAGTCTCCTCGTCTTTTGGCGACCACATCCCATTCTCGCTTCCCCTGACGCGACCAGGTGGTCAGCATGTCCATCCCTTGTTTGGCACACGTTCAGTCTCAGCCCCTGCCTTGTCCCATCAAGAGTCCCTTGAACCTAATTTCGCAGATATGGGCGGCGATTTCTTTTCCCTCGACCAAAATCTCTTCCAATGATTGTAACGCCCCAGCCGGCTTTCCACCGCCATGTGTCCAACGCTCTCCACCGATACCTCAAGTGCGACCCTATCTCTTCTTCATATTCACTTCATTTTTAATGCATTTTTAACCTCTCTTGCATACCATTCATCCTAGTATTCTCACGTTAACGCCCTCATGAATTACGTGAATTCCTTGTGAGTCTAACACAAACGGGCAGCGCAGGGGACGCCACATTTACTTCCCTTCATGTTTACTTGACAATTCATGATCTAGTGATGCCCTTGATGTCCTGCATATACCTCTTTTCTTCCCTTTTCTTTCTGATTACCGTGTTTTTGCTCCCTGTTGTTCAAGCCACAAACTCGGCCGTTTCATGCTCTCTTGCCTATCACTGATTCACTGTAACGACTAGACATGCACGCGTTTCCTGTTTTCTTGCTCTCCCTTGTTTCAGTTACGATCTTGCCAAGGGCCTTGCCCCCAAAAATCACATACACCTAAGCGCGCTATGTAATAGTGCTGAATGTGACACGCTAGTCTTTTCATGGCTGGTTAACTCCGCAAACAATCGCGTGATCCCATGGTGCGATATAGTCAAACCTGTGACCCAAACAACATCGAATCCGGGCGTTCGCCAAGGATTTGGCAATGGGGCATCGAGCGGGTGGCCCGTTGGGACACCGCATGTCGTGGCACACATTTGACGAAGTGATCCGTGCCAACAATCGCATAACTATCTTTTCATCCCTGCAAAGACTTCCGGGCCAGATACTTTGCTCCACCGTGAGGCCACTATAGGTCCATATCGAAACTGGGCGACTGGAGGCGGAATCTGGCGGCCATTGGGTCCAGAGTGGCCCAGCGGTGGCTGGCTCCCTATGCTTGATTGGCCTCCTATGCTTTGCTGCGACTGAGCAAGACGCGCCTTCCACGCACTTCGGATGACAGGGCATCGAGCGAGGAGCTGAGGATGAACACGTTAGAAAGGGAAGATAACCAAAGAGACATGCCAACCATCGGTTTCTCCACTCCATCGGCAATACTCTGTATGATGTTATTCACGACCGTGCGGAAATTGCCATGGGGCTTGTCGTCTCTAAATCGCATCATGCGCCACCGATCGCGTTCAGAATCCCAGTGCACCTCGACGACCCGATCGTCAATTTGCTCCCCAGACAACTTCATCCTGTAAATACCATCAGGTACAAGGGTCAAAAGCTGGCATCGTAGTTAAAACCTACTGCTCCCATTCATCATCCTCTACGTGTAACTCGTCGTACGGCTCGTATTTTGACTGTCCACTTTCCTCCCCACAATATATGTGAAGTCCAAAGAAAGGCTTCGCATGGAATTCGGGTTGGGATGGATTAGAGTTTGACGGAGGAAAACGTAGAACAAGTTTGAAGTCGATCGAGTTCTCTGAGGGAGGCTTCCACTTCAATCTACATGATGGATGGTTTAGGTAATGGAGCTCGAGCACGAGGTGGCCAGCACACGTACATATTCGTGTCCGTACCTGAGACGTATGGCGTCTCGCGACAAGTATATATGAGGCCATCGTTGCCGTGTTGTAACTTGGGTATTACAAGCCTGAATACGTCTTCGATACCATACGAAAAACTTATATCTTTGACCTGAATGCTGAATCCATGTTGAAAGTCAGTCAGGGTATCGCGACTGATCGCTTACTCGAACGGTATATTTTCCGACATTTGAGGAAATTGTTCTCTGACTTTGCACCATGGTCTATAAAAGCGTTCTTTCAAGCGCTACCAAGAGAGTCAACGAGAATGCTGGAATGCGCGATACTACGTACCCCATAGCGTTTGTCGAGGGATCGCGACATGACGTTTTCGTTGTCAAATACCAGACAATCGAATACTAGATAACGAAGTGTTTCCTGCGCACAAGATGACAAAACATTACTTTGGGCCACATGTTGAAGAATTCAACACGCACTCTCTTGCTTGTAGGCTCCACGTCCACTACGAGCTCTCCGTCCAATATAGTGTCCATGAGCGAGTCTTTGGGTCTGTCTGGGTGAGGAAACCAGAACCCGGAAACTTCGTAGTAGGAGTTGTGCCGGTCGATCTGTACAGAGTGGGTGGCAGGGTCAGGGTGAAATGTGGTCAGACGACCTACCAGATATACGACTTGACTTCCACCTTGGGGGTCAGTTTGCAGGAAAAACAGGACCCGAATCCCGTCTGACTTTTCGCAAACCCAGTAACTGTATGAATGAATTAGCCATGCGATACGTGGCAGGCGAGGTTCGTAGTACTCTCGGCGTTCGAGCTCCGCCAGGTGGTTCAACGAAAAGCTGACAGGCTGACTTCCTGGGAATCTTAAAGGGGTTGATCTGAGTGCCAGTATCGAAAAAGAAAAAGAAAAAGAAAAAAAAAACAGGAACGTACCGATCATGATCAAGCTGGCAAAGTCTTGCCACATGCCTTTTAAGCCATAAGTCCTGGTCTGAACCGCGTGGAACACGGAAACCAGGGATGTCCGGGATTCGAGACATTCAAACTGAGGATTAAGGAGGGTATGGTCTTTCAAGAACGACGCGCTACTTGAGAGGGAGACACAGCTTGTAGGCTAGACATGTACGTACGGAACAACACGTCTAGCAGCTCGCTCTTGACTCACGCAATTGCTTATGTAAATCTGGTTTTGGTCAAGCTATAGCGATTAACTTGAACCATGCCATTGAATACTAGAGTGAAATCGAAATATGCTACGCTCTACAACCGTTAATGCTGCTCATCGGTCTTCGGCCCATTCCTGGGATCACGTCGTCAGCAACAATACTGTCATCGACAATGTTTATTAACTTACGTTTTCTTTCTTGATCTGCGCCTGTTAAAATACAATTCAGCATACGACCTTTCGCTACTACAGACTAGGAATGTACCTCTTCTTCGGGAGTGAAGTCGTTTACGATGTTGAAGAGCTTCCGGATTTCTTCCGGAGTCTTGCCTTTAATCATGTTTGCAACGGTTTTGCACCCGACATCCCTGAGGGGACGTGGCTTGACGTGTTTGAAATTTGGGCGAAAAAAATACACACTTACAAAAGGGACTTGATGTCGAGGTAATTTGCGGCGAGGATGATCTCGAAAAGCATCTCCTGGTCGACAGTGATGAACTTCTGGTCCCATTCACTGATGTCAGTTGTGCGCTTGCGTGTCTCGTCCTGATTCTGGTCAGACTCTGCGCTGGGAAGAGGCTCTCCACGATGATGCTCGCAGTACTCTAGGACCTAACCCAAGTCGATGATCAGCCGATGTTCACGCAAAGACTCGATTGACATGTCGAATGTTTCACCTTTTTCAGTACGCTGGATGATACATTGGGCAAGGGAATGGGTTGATCGCTCTCTCCGACGTCTACAGCGAGTAGCTAGAGACATGTTCGAAATTTGACTGACAAAAAGGAGGGCTTACCCTCGAGCATGTTTTTTATGAGAACGCTGCGCTCGACGACTTCCTTGTCCGCATGGAAATGTTCGTTATCGGAGGTGACGAGGAGGACCATTGTGAGGGGCTGCGTGAAAGGTGTGTGGCAGGATGGCGCTTACTTGACCTGTTTGGCACGCCTCTGTGGCTGATCTGCCAGCCACTTTAACATGCCCCTCCCTTTCATCTCCCGCTGTTGTCAGCTCACCACATCTCCGTTCTCTATCCTAGGTATCTTATTTACCCTTCCACCGACCGCACCTTACCTCCTTTTTAAATAGGTTCCATCCGTACCGCAACGAAACGTGCAGGCGGCACAGTTCGCAATCACGGCGGCTCCCCCGGAAAACGTCTTGGTCTGAAGAAATTTTCAGGTAGCTCGCTTCCCCGAGCGCATATATTCTGTGCTGACTGGCCTAGATCAATATGTTATCCCTGGCAACATAATCATTCGCCAACGCGGAACGCAGTTCCATCCCGGACAAAACGTACTTGCCACTTGCCATCCATTCTTCCGCTTGCACGACATACTCACTTGCAACAGGTCGAGATGGGTCGTGACCACACCATATACGCCACGGTGCCGGGCTATGTTCGATTTTACAAGCAAAAGTGGATGGGGACTGAACGTAAATTCGTTGGTGTTGTCCTCAATCGCGGAGAAAAGCTCCCAAGGGACGAGATGGCCCTCGGGCGTAGTCGGTACTGTGGGCTCGTGAACCTCGCAGCTCTCAAACCCGGGCCTTCTCCTTCCCCACCTTGACGTCGTGATTCACGGCCAGTGTTGTGCCGGGAGATCATTTAGGTCCCCGTCGGATACCATCGCTGTAGTAACACGTACACGCTAATGCTATAATTACCGCCGTCTCCCCTGTGTTCGCAGACGTTGACTGCCATGTCTTACCAGCTCAGCATCTCACCTCTGAAGCCACAAGGTGGGTGAGGGTACTCCCAAACATTTTGATTGATGAGCCCCAACTCTGGACATCAGATATTCCACCAGAGGACACCATCATTGCTCTCGGAACCGAGCTCCTCCACTCGACAGCAGGATGGAAGAAAGGGAAAATCCTCGCCAAAGGCAAAGTCCTCACCTTGTCTCGACCAAAGGGACCCGCAGATGGGGCTCCATGGCATTGTCGGGTCAGCGAGCATACAACGGAGGACGCTACTTTCGACGAATTCTGGAGCAAACTTGGGGTGAACAAAGCTGAGAACGAGAAAGAGTCGCACATCTTTCACATTTCCCCAGCATCATTGCGCGCTCACCTCTAATACCAGATTCATCGGGGCCATCAAGAAGGTCGCTCAAGTGAAGCGCATATCTGACACACAGTCAATCTGGACTCTTTACTACACATTCCCGCCCCCTGTCTCCCCCCGTGTCTTTACCGTGCTGCAGACCATTCGCTTGCTCGAATCTTCTCCAAAGTCAGGGTAAGTTGCCTTTCTATTAGATCATTCAATCTTTTCCAACGACGGATCAGAATTATTATTTCCATTCCCATTGACTTGCACGAGGATCATGAGCTTGCAAAGGTAGAAGAGAAGGGTGTGAAGGGGAGATATGTCTCCGTAGAACGTCTCCTTGAACTAGGAGATGGGAAGGTCGAATGGCGAATGGCCACCTCGAGTACCCCAGGTGGCAGTATTCCCTCCTTCATCTCCGAGGGTAGCCTACCTGGCCAAATAGCAGCGGTACGCGTATTCCTTTGTAACAACTGCACGCCATTCACTTTGATTTATAGGACGTTCCACATTTTCTCAAGTGGTTCCATACAGTGCGCGAGAAAGGGAATGATTAAGACACGATGTTGAGCTGTGTTCAACCAAATAGTACAGCTTCGCTCTCTCTTACGCGAGTTCGAGGTATCTCTCCACTGGCGTACAATCAGTGAAACCCATGTTATGCGTTGCATTGCCCTTACCTTCCCAGTTAGTCACTGCTTGATTCCACAAACGTACCTCGTGCTCCCTCGTTCCGCCATAGTGTTCAACGAACTCGTTGCCAAAAATTTCGCGAGCTATACTGCCCGGTCGCATCATTCTTGCGGTCGCCGCTTCCAGTGAACATGGCAACATGACAGCCTATTTCCGGGTCACGCCTGAGATTGGAGAGTAATCGAGACAACACAACGGATACTCGCCTCTCTTTGAGAGGAATCATCCTGGAACTCGCTCACGGGCGGGATTGTTAACTTCATTCGTCTTTCAATACCTCTCAAGCCCAGTTTGAATATAGCACTGAGGGCGAAGTATGGATTCATGTCTGCGCCAGGTACGCGGATTTCGAATCTTGTTGCTGATGGCAGGACTGAAGGGGGTGATATAATACGGACTGAGCACCCTCTAGAGTCATAACCGTATGTCACGGAATTTGGGGCCCAGTACGCTTCTCCCCCAACAAGTCGCTTATACCCATTGATGGTAGGGACAAGCTATACGGCTGTGTGAAATTGCTCTGATTGATGACGACGTATCGACTTACCATTGGCATCACTGGGAGCAAGATATTAGCTTATTTTTATCAACTGAAATTGCAAAACATAAACTTACCATCTGGTAATCCATCTAGTAAACCCGCCAAAAATTGCTCAGCATGCAGCGAGATAAACTTAGTATCTTCGAAAGCTGCATCAGCGCGCCCGTTAAGATCTGAAAATGCAAAGATATTGGAGCCGGATAAATTTTGGAGCGAAACGTGCGTATGACTCCGAGGTAGTGAGCTATCTGTTCAGAAGTTGTATCTTAGTATACGGCTTACCCACTACATCCAGGCAGCTGACTACATGTCGTCACCAAGATCTTGCAAGTTGCGCGACAAGCCACTTACATTTCCCCAAGGCTTCGCCATAAAACTCGGAATGACTCCATGCTTCATCCCAATGCTCTTTGCCAAGAATTTGAAAAGTACGGCATTGTCAGCCATACGAAAGGCTGAAGTGTAGGTCAATGCAGTCTCTAGCACTCCTGGGCCAGTTTCCGTGTCTGCGGTGTGTAAACACTTAAAACAGTTGAAAGCTGCATCATGAGTCGATGACGTACGATGTCCTTCTATGTCGATCTGGAACTTGAGGCTTTCGTCAAATAGCTCGTTGAAGAATACTTGATTCAATTGAGTGCGGAGAAGGGAATATCCGTGCACTTTTTTCGTTGTTACACATTTAGAACATTATTCTAGGACTGAACGGAACGAACTGACTTCCGGGAGTCAGCGGCTGAAGCCCAGAGAACTTTTTCTCGGCGACAGAATCGGCCGTTTCTGTAATCGTAGAGTATCACGGGGCGCGCTTTTTCACAATGCACATGATGTCACCTTTGAAATTGAAATACTACCCCACATAAGCGCAACAATCGCAAGTTGATGAGAAGACTCACTTCATACTCGATACCCGCAACACAGTTTAGATCCATTTCCGTGGCGTGTTCACATGTTGAACGGAGGACGCCACGCGGATCAGCACACAGGGGCTTTAACGAGACTGGGTCGAAGAAGGAAACGAGGAAGAAGGGTACGTTATTTTCCCATGGAATCCTACGATAGGTCGAGAGGTCGACTTGAGCCATAACATCCCGGTAGCCGTTTTCTCGGTTGGAGATTGCGAGTTCGCGCACATAAACTGCATCATGGATGTCCCAGCCGCTATTGAGGAGTAAGCGCGCAGAGCCACGAGTACCTCAGGATGTACAGAAAACAGTGGACTGACAAGATGACACTGCAGAATCCAAACCCGCCCGAAGATACAGCACTCAGGAACTTGTGTTTCGACTGCGTATCCTCGGTCACTGAGAGCTCAGAGTACGTACTATGAGGTCAATTGTGCTTACCATGTATTTCCCCCGCAGAACACCATCAACTGGGACAGAATGTAATGTAATTAAGGATCTCAACATGTCGTGAAGCAGTAGACTGGATCACCATCTATACCTGTTTAACGAGATTAGAGCCTGGGGGGAAGCCCAGCCGAGGGCCGTAACTCACCCGCCACCTTAATCTTGGTATCATCCTGCAAAACCCTTTCAAGTTCCTGAAGTGATTTGGGTGCAGGATTTGTATGTGTGATATTGGTAGCCATGAGGGTATGAGATCCGTGAGGTCAAAGGAAGTGCAGAGGTGCAAACAACCGTAATTGGATCCTTCGACTCCGTCCAGGATGGGTTATCTACACCGTAAAAGTTTGTCGATTCCTGCCCAAGTTTCTTGCCTGTCTTTTATCGAATCTAGACGGCTTCTTGTGGGCTCAGGTGCGGCTGAAGCTGACCACGATTGTCCCCGGCGACTAGTCTCCTGAAAGTTGTATGCTTAGACGATGGCTCTGTTCGCCTTTATGATCTAGACGCGTTCAAAGTACTCAAAGCGATACGAGGCTTGCGTCCAGTCTCCTCGATTGCTTTCCACGTCCAATCATCCGCTTCTCATCTATGGGTTGCAGTCGGACGACAGGTGAGCCAGGCGACCATCAGAGGCTTCATGTTCCCCTACTCACTTCATTTCTGCGGGATCGCTCAAGACGCTTCTGTTTTCACTGGAGACGGACAAACTTATTCTGACGTCCTCGGACATCCTGCGAACGCTAGACATAGGTGATGATGATGACGATATTATAGGCGAGGTGAGGTTTTCCACTCGCAACTTCAAAGGACGAGCCATGTTGACAGCATGATCGACTAGCTTTCCATCAACGTGAAAGGAACCAAGATGGCGTTTTGCATGGACTCTGGCTCGGTAGGAGTAGTTGATCTGCAAAGTTTCGAAATCACACGAATGAAGCAAGGTCATAGCAATGTGAGTGCATCACTCTCTCGAAGTCGATTCTTCACTCTTATTTCTAGGTATGCGGCTCGATTCGATTCATTCCAGATCGCCCAAGTGAACTTGTCAGTGTGGGGTATGACTATGCCTTGCTGCATTTTGACTTTACACAAGGGCGCGTGCTTTCTCGAGATGACTTGGGTTGGTTTTCCATCATGGCAAATCAGGCAGTCTGATGACTCCTGGTATTCAGCAGCAGCTCCTCCATCTGCTGGCGTCTCATTGTCACCACCATTTGTACTTTCTCTTTCAATATCGCCAACCGGGATAATCGCCGCTGGTGCTGCTAATGGTCTCCTGTATGTTGGCACTAGCGGGGAAAAATCGTTGGAAGCCTCAGGTGGTCAACAAAAACGGCAACGTAAATGGCAGGGATTAAAAAGTGATGGTAGAATCCTCTCAGACGCTGCAGAGGGGCCCATTGTTGCCATGTCCGTCCGCCGCCTTAATTTACTGAAGATATTTACCCTGCTTGCAGAGCCTTTACCGAGCCACGAGAACTTCTGGCTTGCACACTCCTTGGCAAGGTCATACAATACCAGATATGCGGGTCAGCTGCAGGTGGTACACTGAAATTGGAGCCCCGATGGACGGGAGAAAGCAAAGAGACCTATAAAGTGAATTCGGCCGTATTTTCGGAGGGGTTCATCATCATAGGCGGATTCCAGAAAGATGGAACAGGTGTCATCGAAGTGTGGTCTAGTTGTTAAGAACAGTAGATATAGTTGAAATGTCGGGTTGAATGATAGATTTTGGGAATAGAAAGTCAATGATCACTGCTTGTTATTTTCCTCAAGATCTGCTATTCGACGAAGGTAAGAATCCCTCTCCGCTTTCAGTCTTTCCAAATATTTTTCGTCCGAAACGGGTTTGCCAAACACCGAGAGCGTGCGATCCATTATCGACGGGGAGGTAGATGTGGACTGAATTGTCGTAGGTATGGAAAACTCTGCGACTGGAGTTTGACTGGCACTAGCGGGACTGTTTATTGTGAGTTGTTCTCGAGCTGCCGACTTTGCAGAGACATAATGTATTCGAAAAATGTTGAACTCGTTGAAGCCCCACTGGAGGAGTGTACACATCAGGACACCTGTGGTGAGGCCAGGTGCTAGACCACGTCTACCCCCTAAAGTAAACGAGGTAAACGACGACAACAAAGGAGTGGTATGGCAATATGAGACCCACGTTTCCATGTGTTGAGAATGCCACCCGCGAGCCCACCACTTATACCAGAGTCAAGCAAATGGGATGTTCGGATGTCAGCCCAGGATAGAGTAGTCGGCGGCTCCTCTGACAGTGGTTTGCCAGTGGCGTGGAGTAACCTCTGTCTCCGCACCTGGTACTGCTTTCCTGGAAGAGTCAACACCAGCGCGGGACTAACGACATATTCCCTTATGCCTGTCAGAAAAGCAAGGTCAGGAGATCTTGGTATTACAGAGATCCTCAGGTTGGAACGCAACTGAAAAACGTCGCAGCGACGATTCCGCTATTCACAGCAGAGTAAAAGAAGAATTTATTCGGTGTACTATGCTTGAAGCCACCATAAATGCCGGCAGCCAGTCCGCACAATGAAGCTGGAAGGCAGGATGTTAGATTGAGCAGTTGGTGCTTGTTGACACAAGGGACGAACTCGCATGTTATAGCAACGCCCTTGAGGACCGTCTGTGGTGCTGATGGGTCCATGTCCAGTACTGGTAGTGGATATGTTCTTCAAAATGTGGTTTGCGGGCAGCGGGTCGACCCCCATCCGAGAGGTCGTGTCAACTACTAGTACACATAAGTTAGTGCGAGTCCTCTACTGATGTTCCGAAACGCACTCTCTACGTCTCGAAGCCTACCGAGACTTTATCTGGGGGTTGCGTGTGCCAGCACCTCGTCCAGAACGCTACGACGTCCTACGGCACTGGTTGCTACCACCACCGCCGTACTTTTGTGGTACTTTTCAAGTAACCTTGTTCATAATGACTCAGAACATATATTGTCTCCCAATTCTCTGCCTTCAAAGCGCATTAACAGCACTGGAGTGGATGACGACGGAGTCCTCTGTGCAGTGGTTTGGGGCTCTAACAAGTAAGGTGCTCTATGGACCAGTTTTTATGGACCTTCATCCTTATTGTCAGGTCAAACCTTATTGATCCCCAGTCACCTGGGATTGAGATTTTTCAAATTCCTGTTAATGCAAGATGGTTGGAGAACACGGCACTGCGTGATATGGCTCTCCACGAAAGGCACGCAGCTTGTGTAGACGCTCGGGGTGATGTCTTTCAATGGGGGGATGGGTTTTTCAGCTCTAAATCAGACCTCCAGACCCCAAAGGCAACACTCCGTGGTAAGGTAGGAACATATCTCCCCTAACTTTGAAGCATTCTTGTTCACTGCGTGTACCTCACAGAATATCGTAAAGATACAAGTAACGGACACTCGTGTGTACGCACTCTCGACGTCCGGGAAGATATATGTCTTCGCGGCAAATCAGGAACAGCAAAAGCCACTCAAGCCTCAAACTGCGTCAACAACATGGTGGATATCTAGTTGGATGGGACGAGAAAAATCGGACATAGACTTTGTTGAGATCTTTCCAAAAGAAAAGCTGAAGTGGGGTGAAACGTTGGTCTTTTTGTTTCATAAAGTTTCGGGCAGCTCATCAATCCATTTAGCTTCGTCTCAATTGCTGCTGGTAACAACCACCTTTTAGCGCTGACATCAGAGGGGCGCACATTCTCGCACCCGGCGAACAAGGCCGCAAACTCGCATGGACAACTTGGGCTGCGAAAAGTTGAAATCCCGGTGCCCTCAAATTCGCCAGATTGTGTGAATCGTTCGCACATTTCAGTTGAACTTCTTCCACAATCAATAGCGGACCCATATGCGAAGATAATCCCATTCGTTCGAAAATCTTCGAGTATTGCGAGTGAGCACCCGGATGTGATCGAAGACAATCATATTAGATTTAGCGACGCCCTGTTTGAAATACCGCCACTAAGAGGCGTCAAAGTTTCTCGGATTGCAGCTGGTAGTCGGAGTAGCTTTGTGAATACCACTTCGGGGAGGGTACTCGGCTGGGGTGCAAATGATCATGGGTAGGTCGCAAGCGATCCTCACCTTCCCATTATACTTATGACGACCAGCCAAATTGGCCTTGGATCAGGTATAACTTTGGACACGATAACTATCCCGACAGAAATCGACTTGACTAGGAATATTCCGTTTTCGACGAAATCAAGATGCCTTGATGTTGTTGCGGGTGAGCTGATAAATGGATGCAAATTAATCCAAACTGAACCCGTATGTAGGTGGTGACTTGACGTGTTTTGTCGCGGAACGAGATACCCAGGATTCGCCTACTTACGTCGATATCCTCTCCTGTGGCAATGGTCAATGGGGGGGACTAGGTAACAAGTCTTTTTCCACTTTTCAGGGTAACCCCGTCCTGGTAAAGAACATCAGCGGTTTACAAGAATGTGAGTGAATATGACTTCGACAGTTGCTATTCTGATCATTACAATACATTCTAGTCAACGAACAGGAACAGATATTATCACCAGTCGTTCCACATGCCATCTCGGTCTCACCCACCGGGCACGTTTTATTGACTTTGGATACTCAGTTACACGCCGGTCCAGGAGGCTCAGGCCGAGATCTTATGGCTTGGGGTCTTAACCATGATTACCAACTAGGGACGGGGAAAAGGACAAGTCTCAATGCGCCCACGACGCTGGAGAGACCCGAAGGTGGGCGCTTCATCTTGTCCAGACGCAAGACAATGGTGAGGGATTTGTCCGGGAATTTTTGGAAGAAGAACGTCGAAGTTGAGCAATGTGCGGTTTCTGGTCATGGTAACAGTATTGTCTACTGGAAGATCAAATCGCCAATAGTTTGATGTTGTAACCCGGTCGTAACATACAGACTTGGTACCACAAGTCGACTCCCTCGTTCATAGGAAGTCGATGTGTTGTAGCACTGCCGAGTCCACATACACTTGCTCTTTGGAAGGCCTGCAATGAGTCTTCTAAGCCTAGCTCTGTCCGAGATCATCGACTTAACTCGTTCGATTTCATACTAAAGACATCAACTCGTAACGTATCGTACACCTCGACTTCATCATGTGCAAGCGCCAATTTGAGTGATTCACCCGCACACTGAGAGAGTACCATTATCTCTGCAACGACCCGATCGGAATGCTCCCTCGTTATCGGAGTTGATCCGATTCAGGTGGTGTCGTCTCCGTTTAAGCAGGTTCTTCAAGGATCCGAGTACCTCAGCCTGAGGGTAGTGGTTGAAGAATGAATAAATTTCTATGTGTCCCCTGTCGTTCGTGGAGAAGTGCGGGTAGGGAAGACCACACCTACCAGTCTCGTGCGCTCCAGACGGAGGTCGGCTACGATTGCAATATAAGGGAGAAAGTTCGAGGAATGTTCCTGTCTGCCGATGGTCGGGCCATTCCTCTGAATCTTCCTCAGCGCATCGGGCTATATGGAAGTGAGAGCCTTGTCGGATATCAGGATTTACAACACGCAATCTACGCCTTTTGGTCCGGGTTTCGCATGCTTGGAATAGATCGGAATAACCATTCATTCGGGTTGCATATGACATCGGCGATGGAATGAACATATGGAAGTAAACAACTCACTCCATTTGATCCTCCGACTTGTCTTGTCGAATATAGAATACCATCGAAACCTAATACATAGGCATCTTGAAATGCTTCCTTGAGTCCTTGGTATCGGAGCCAGCGCCTTCCCTGACTTTTCCATTGCTGAACGGAAGCTCGATCAACCCGATCATAGTGACCATGCTGCAGTGAACCAACCCAACATATCGCGGAATATGCTTTGCTTTCGCGACCTCAGCTGGCGGAATTATGCCGGAGGCCAGGGCATGTTAATCCCATCCCGACTGGGAAAATGGTAGGTACCTACACAAAGCTCGTGGGGACGCGAAATCAACGACTTTCGACGTCATTAATGCGAATACCACCCGCACTGCGTGTGAGGAGCACGATGCAGAATATGCTTTGATGACCCGTAAAAGTACTTTCGAATGACGGAATATCCCCTCCTCCATGGAGTGGATGAGCCTCATCGAACGCGATGACCAGCTTGGGCTGATGATTATCGGGAAAGGCAGAGTCCAAAACTTCGGTCAATCTCTTGTAATGATGACCGCTCAGCTTTAGTTCTGAGCTCCCATCCAAGTTCGAGCGGCCAGACGCCTCATCGGCATCTAGGAACGTAATCGGAACACATGAGCAGCGCAGAAAACTAGGAATTTTTAACTCACTGACCTTCGAGTGACGAAGCCTGGATGGCGTCCACCATCGACGGCCGTCTTGAGGTGAAGATCGCTCT
>JBBPLX010000595.1:0-18611 GCA_038090015.1 Leccinellum albellum
AGACTGTTGTCGGTGTCAGTTGGCGCAGAGGGCGTAACCGAAGTGTGGACTGACCGTCTATGATGAAAAGAGAGAAGGAGCCACGAATGAGCATTTAGTAAAGAATATGAAAAGCGACCTTACAATAAGTCGTGCATGGTAGCATTAGTGCAAGTGCCATTGACATCATCCTAAATACAGATCAGTAGTATTGGATGGCGGAGGGTGACAGCGGCACCATTTGATTTCATTCTGGACAGCGTAAGCACAACCGGCTATCGACAAAAGGACCACAGGGATAGCAGCGATGGTGAGACCAAACTCGACGGAATCAGCAGCGAGGACTAAGATGAGGAGCTATCAGGACATAATCAGAGATCTGCCGAGATCGAATGAACATGGATGAGGTGCGTACCTGCATGGTTACACCAACGAAACAGAAGAAATCCAATTTGAAGAGACAGAGAAAGATCTGATAAAATCTATACATAGCTATCATGCATATTATCAGCCAATTGCACAAATCAGCGATTCAAAGATCACTAACAGTTCAACTTGGAACATGGCCCGTCTAATTGCAATCAAGTCTCAGAAAGCCCCGTAGCAATAATGATCTCACCCATATTCTCGTTCAATCTGTTTGATCAAGAAGATTAAAGGAATGAACGATGCGGCTGTAATGTATAGCACAGCTATCAGATAAGGTTGTACTTTTAGCCAGAGCCATTCGCTATTGTCAATTTGCACAAGCGCCGCCTTCGTTGCGTAAAATTGAAGAGTAAATAGAACGATGAGCACGAGGTGGAACACTGGAAGATGCCATCAACTGATAGGACCTGAAAATTTAAGGGATGTAATAGTACTCATGATGCCGACCAGTTGAATGATATTTCTCATCCACAATGCATCACAAGCCACCAAAAGTTCGTATACCCTGAGAAACGCATTTAAAAAGCACAAAATAAGATTAGAGCAAGAAGTACTCAGCCAGGGTGAAGAGAGCGAGATAGCAGGATATGTTCTAGTGAACGATGAGCACGATTCAACAATATAGTGATTCAGTATGCCACGACACCTTGTCTGGACCGTCATGAAAAATACCGCCTATGTATGTACGCACCTATGAAGGACATTTATCGTCTGACGCCCCCACCCACAAATAAGACTCACGGTTCCGAAGGTGGTTGCGATCATTGCGATAATCAATACGGCCTCTGGCAAACAAATTGGCGTCATTCGGGCCATAAAGTTGGTGGAGGCTCTACTTACGAACCGCAACTGCAATGGATGGGGAAGTGCGATTGTGCTTTGTGAGCAGGAAAATGCTGTGAATTATAGTCATGGACGGGGACATACTTGTGATGACGAGAAAACGTTGAGTTCTGGTGAACAATAAAGACTCTGCTACCATCCTGGAGGGAGGATGCAAGCCTGTGCCAGTACTAGAACTTGGCTGAGCCGATGGTCGGATGGGAATGCTTATCAGAGGAGGAACGAGTGCCCTGAACGCTGTAGCAACAATTGCCGACCAGGTCACCAGCCGCATCCGCAAGAACGTGCTATTTAAATATGGCATCCCGCACTCTAAATATCGATGGTGGAAGCCACAGCCTGAGTGTGCTCGCTAAAGCTGTGCAGTGACCTGGATCGACCCTCCAGCTCAGACATGTCGTTGGTGATCCGGCCCGCGATGCAGAGGCGGACTGTGCGCCCAACTCGTCAGCTAGTTGGTTCCGCCCGACTCGGCGTGAGCCAGATCACCGGATTATATAATGACATAACGATAACAGTACCTTAAACCTTCAATCAAGCTTCATCGACCACAATTGTGAAAATCATGACATCCACACCGCAATCGCGTGACGAACGGTATAAATACTTTAGCTTACGAACGAATCCTCATCTCATAGCCTGTGCCGTATAATTCTCCGATTATCCCGGAATAGAATAGAAACACGAACCAAACCTCGTAGGTTTTTCTTTGCATTGTCAATCGCACTGATATGTACATTCTCGATATATCTAGAACACTCTCTCGTCGCTCAATGGTTCTCCCAACATTGCCGCTCGACACTTCTTCTTTCACCCTTTGTACCTCGGGTGTGGCCGGCGTCATTGGTGGTGACGAGGCTGTGTCTGCCATGGCCACTGTCCATGTCTACGAGAGCAGACGGTGGTTAGGATGGTACAACTCTCCAGGATCATACCAGATTGCAAAGCGACTCTGTCTCCTCACAAAGTCAAGGATTCCCGACGGCTTTTTCTCTGGTGTTCATACTGATCCCGCCAAGTTGGTGAAGTTGGACATCACCAAGGGTCCCAAATTCAGAGCTGCCCACTCGGGTACTGTTATTGAAGATACTGGCCATGTGTCTTCTCTCGTCATGAAGGAATGTGCTATTCGAGAAGGAAAGGCTGTTGGCGAGGGGAGAAAAACGGGAGTTGTTGGAGTTACGATTATCAAGCTCAACCACGAACCGTTGCCACGCATGTACCCCAAACGCGTCAACCCTTTCACCCCCATATTTGCCAGCATACCCATCGGCATCAGCCTTGCTAGCTGTGTGGCATGCGGTATTTTTGGGGACTGGTATGCGTTCTCATTGATTCTCTTGGGCGTCCTCGCAAATGGAATTGCCTCGTTGGTTATCGGTTCAGGGAGGCTTCAGTTCACACATCCTGACCCCGCCAAAGGATCACCTCCCGGAGACGGTATCCTTATTTCAGGCAAGGAGATCGTGTTGCTGATGGGCGCGGAGGGTGCCGTGAACTCTATCACGCGTGGGAGCTTCTCTCTCAGCTTCTCTCGTGAGGCTGAGTTCCGAAGGATCGAATGGTGTTCTGCCCTCTTTACCATTCAATTCATCGCCCAGCTGCTTCTTATCCCCCAAGCTTTCCTATTTGGTCAGATTTTGTTTGTCGTTTCCCTCGGTATTTCCTGGCTTTACAACTCTTGCTTGACCTCCTTGCATAAGGACAAGATCCAACGGGACGTCCTGTTCGACAGCGTACTCGAGGAACATACTTTGACCAAGTGTACATTGGGGACGTTCACATCTGCTATCGTTTTTTCCCTCCTCGTTCTTCGGCCCAAGGAACCGATAAAATTCCTTGATGAATTTCTTCCTGACACCGACGTATGGAGGCAGTGGAAGCGGACGATCGTGCGGCAACTCCTCAACAAGGGAGAACCCCTGTTCGCTGTCGCTAATGGAAAGGGGGACGAGATCACTGAAGAAGATAAATTGCTCGAGAAACTGTACACTGACGCTCGAGTAGCGTATAGTGTTTACACCAGCTGCTTCCGTTGTAGCTGATCCATTTCGATTGGCATGTTAGCTCACTGTGTAATATATTAGCAATGTAGATTATTATCAACAGTGATCGTTCATAGGTACATTGTACGTATGACATACAAGGACATCCGGACATGTCTTCCGAGTCATAGAGGCATACCTCGCGGCTGTAGTACGGATTTGAGCTAATCGAATTTTTAGCAACTACTCAGTCGGACGCTCCCGGGTCCATCTAAGTCGACGGTAGTGATACTATGAGCCAACTCTACAGACACCTCCGCATTCACCAGATATTTGGAGCCAACACCGATGTTGGAAAGACCATCATCACCACCGCCCTCGTTCGCGCTTCCACTCTAACGAACCACAATGCGTTCTATCTCAAACCCGTCAGCACTGGCGCACCAGAGGACGCCGACGACACGTATGTCACTACTCGCTTCTGCTAGTCTTCCAGTCCGGACGGTCGTTGATCGCTCACTAGACACATTAAGCGGCACGGCACCAGTGGTCCTCACCGTCATTTGCTCCACGCCCATTGCCTGTTCCGGTATGATGATCCGGTCAGTCCCCATCTCGCGGTTCGGATGGCATCCCAGCGATCAGGAGTTGAGGTGAGGTATCCCCACGGCGAAGCTATCCTCTTTTTTTTCACCGAACTCTCTGATTTTAGCCCTCCACCCCGTCCGACGAGACGTTTGTCAACGCGATCGCTGAGCACATCCGCGCCTGTGCTCGCGCAGGGAAGCCGGGTCACATGTATGTAGAAACTGCTGGAGGTGAGAATTTCACTCCAGAGTGAGTGGTCGTACTGGGCTGCTGCCCATGGTCATGATTCCTGACGCGAGTTCGACACAATTCGAGGTGTGCACAGTCCAACTCTGTCTGGAACGACGCAACTCGAGAGCTACCGACCATTGTTTCTGCCCACGGTCCTGGTCGGGGACTCGAAGCTCGGCGGAATCTCTTCCACCATATCGTCATACGAGTCGCTCGTCTTACGTGGGTATATCGTGGACACGATCCTACTCTTCCGCGACGACTACTATCGGAACTACGAGTACCTCTCTCCTTATTTCGCTGAGCGTGGGGTGCACGTCGCGTCAGTGGACCCTCCTCCCGCTCTCCGAGGAAACGACGAAGATATCTCCGCTACAGAAGCCTACTACGCCAAATTAGTTCCCAAGAGTCTAGACAGCGATATTTTCCGTGCCCTGCACCACTTGAACGAATGCCACGCTATTCGGATCGAGGAACTCGATTCCATGCCCCGTCGGACGTTGGACACTATCTGGTGGCCATTCGTACAACACGGTCTGGTCCAGTCCGAAAAGGACGTCACCGTGATCGACAGCGCATGGGCGGACTTCTTCAGTGTCTATGACCGTACTTCCGAGGCACCACCTTCGCGCTCCCTCCTCGCTCCCAAGCTGGACGGCTCCGCTTCCTGGTGGACCCAGGCTATTGGGCATGCGGATCCTTCGCTCGCCTTGGCGGCGGCAAATGCAGCAGGGCGATATGGTCACGTTATGTTTCCTCAGGCAACCCACCTCCCTGCGCTAAAATTGGCAGAGCGCCTGGTACACCAAGAGCCTGGTGCAGGCTGGGCTTCGCGCGCATTCTTCACCGACAATGGGTCGACTGGCATGGAAGTCGCTCTGAAGATGGCGCTGCGATCATTTTCGGTCACCAAAAAGGAGCTTGCACCCACCGACAAGAAAGATCTTTGGATCGTGGGTCTGAAAGGGAGTTACCACGGTGATACGATCGGGGCGATGGACGCAACCGAAGAGGGGGTTTATACGTGCGAATGGCACCAGGCAAAAGGGTTTTGGTTCGAGCCGCCAACGGTCTCGATTAAAAACGGCGACTTTGTCGTGACTGTCCCGTCCCCGATTTCTGCGCCGGCGTCTTCCGTTCAATTTGACACCCTGCATTCTTTATACAATGTCGAGGACAGGTTGAGCTCGCCGCTCGCCGACAGGTACCGAACTCACATTGAGAACACCCTGCGGGCGCTCCGTCAAGGGGGACGACGGAATCTGGCCGCCCTCGTCTTGGAGCCAATAGTGATGGGCGCTGGGGGGATGATATTTGTCGATCCCCTCTTCCAGCGCGTCCTAGTAGACGTAGTTCGCGATAAATCGCTCTTCGACCAACCTCTCCCCGTCATATTTGACGAAGTCTTCGTCGGCCTGTACCGCCTCGGAATCAAATCGTGCGGGCGCATCCTTGGGGTACATCCGGACATCGCCGTCTATGCAAAAATCCTCACTGGCGGCGTCCTCCCTCTTTCGGTCACGCTTGCGTCCGAGCGCGTGTTTCAGTCCTTTCATGGTCGATCCAAGGTGGACGCGCTCTTACACGGACACAGCTACACGGCGCACGCCGTAGGCTGTCAAGTCGCCAACACGACACTCGACATTCTCGAGACGCTTTCTCGAGGAGATGCATGGCGTTCGGCACGGGAGAAATGGGAGCGCGAGCCCAGGGGGGCAAGTGTTACGGAACAACAAGCCATGGTGGTATGGAGTTTCTGGGACCCGGCTTTCGTATGTTCCGTCTCGAGGCTGGACGTGGTGTCCGAGACAATGGCGTTGGGGACCGTGCTCGTCATCAAGTTCAAAGACGACAGCGCTGGTAGGTGTTATTTTCTCGCCGCATGCGATGTGCCTCGAGGTATCTCGATTTGATTTGACCACGTCGTAGGTTACGCATCGCACGCCGCCCAGAGCTTGCTTCGATCCATCGACGACCCTGTCGTCTTTGGGGAGGACGGCGACGGTAGTGCTCTCAGTTCAGCCCCTGGCGGTGCACCGTTTGGGGTACATTACAGGACGCTGGGTAACGTCGCGTATTTCATGACGAGCCTGAACACGCCGCGGCAGACGATAGAGGAGGTGGAGAATCGGCTCTGGAGAACGCTGTCAGTGACGCGGCCGTCATTCAAGTCGATGAAATAAACGTGTAGATCACGCTATTGTCTCACTTGAGAATGGAGAAAAATTTCGATCACCTTACGTATCTCTCCGCATCTTGCCCTGACAGCTACGGCACTACATGTTCCTCGTGTTTGGCGCCACAGAAAGTTTCAATCACCTCGCTTAAAAGTTATCTCTCCGCGTCCGATTCCCTGCCGGCTATGTATGAGTTCCTCGTGTTTACCACCAACGACCATATCGAGAGCACCAGTGGGTTACACATCTAGTACGCGCAAGATCTCCATCTGTGTAGATGCCAATAATTGTTACAAGAATGATGAGTTATTGAATCACAAAAAGGTGCCCCTACTTTTTTGAGTCACACTTCCCACTTGCAACCACCACAAGAGTTCTTTACGTGTCTCTGGAGGGAGTCTCGGCGAGCAAAACAAGTTTTACAGCCTGGGCATTTCCAGGTGACACGCAGGTGGACCGCGAGAATGTGCCGCACGATGCTTTCTCGTTTGAGCGTCTTTTCGCAGCCGAACCACTGGCACTTGATCGTATCCTTTCCGCTCATTGGTTGATGATTATGTTTCCGGGAAAGGTGCTGGGAGACGGCGTGCTTCAGGTTGGTACCCAGGAGGTATTCACCGCATGGTGAACCGTTGTCGATCCATACACACTGCGTGTAGCCAGGCTGCAACGAGACGAGTAAATTATCTGTACGGCGCAAGAAAGAAAGTATACTTGCGTTCTGACAGATACGGCCATGCGGCGTAGTCTTCTGATCGTCAAAGCAAGATTTGGATTGGTACGTGGGATCCCAACGAACCGGGGATGGTATCGAGCATACATCATGGAAATTGGAAAGGCCAGACAAGTCTTGTAGTTCAGGAAGAAGGTGGGTGACATGCCCTCCAGTCGGGTCAATGAGTGGTAGGTCAAAGTTGAATAGCGAGAGGGGACACTGTCGTTGAGGGAGTGCAATGTCTCTTTGCGTGTCTCGCGTTCCTGCGAACTTTTCGGTCAGACGAGTGTAACATTTGCTCCCTGTTACGCTGCTTACTTTCGCAAAATGCATCCTCAAACTCGTTCGACGGATATGGCTCGTCAGGAAGGCCATTGCTAGAAGTGGCTGTCCAGTCTTGGTGTGTATGGCATGTACCAAGATCATGATCATCGCTAGCGTCATATATCCTAAGATGAGTTTCTGCTCGGTATGGTCTACGTTCGTTGAAGTTAAGTGCACATTCTGCAAATATACAACACAGAAAGACCCTTACCTGCGGTAAGCTTCGAATGGAATTCCTGGGGCTATATGTCCCGGTGCAGCGGTGTATGATAATAACGGATCCAAACACCCTGTCATGACTGAACTCGTTGAATCAGTGAAGTCGAAGGTAGCGCTGTAAGAATCCATGAGAAAGACCGATTGATTTGCGGCATTGCGGATGATTGAAAGGCTTTATACCGATTCGCGGTAAATAGCCCTGGGCCTGGCTGTCAATAGAAGGCCGATAGCGATTTGCTCTAAATTGGGCATGATGTAAGAATGTTGGGGAATGATTTTGGCGCCGTCAGTGAAACTCTCGCATCGGGCGTGGGACAATTACCTGATGATGGTTTCCAAGAATTACCTTCCCCACTGATATCTCTTCCGACGAAAATCATAAATGCTGGTCAAAACGGACGACGCAGAGACGACAGACTCACCACCTCACCCGACTCAACCTCCGAGCGCTTCAAGTCCTCGGGAGCTGTGCAGTCCGGATGTTCGGACTCGACCGCCCCACAGCAAGCCAATAACGCAATACTTGCGTTCCATGGGCCCTCCAACTTAACCGGGAGGGTACTCTTTGGCATGCATTTGTATGCCAACCGTGCCAACGAACCTAAGCAATGGGATGAGAAGCACAGCTTGCCAAGGCACGCACTCCAACTGTCGGAGATTACTCAGCCAATTGCGCCCTATTGGCTTGCTTACGTTCACACCGAGGCGATAAGAAAAAAGAACTACGCTCCAACGTCAAATTAGTCTCGACAAAAGACACGAGGGCGATTAGGTACAGTAAGCGTATACACACCTAGTTACATCAATCTAGATTGTACAACTATTTTGATGCAACGTCGGTGTAAGTCCGGTATAGCCTCATGCACGCATGCCGACACCTTACAAAACTGTACAGTGCATATATAGCTGGATCCAAATCACCAAATACACACTTCGGAACAAACGCGTCAAATGTGGCTTTGGAAGGGAAGGCAAAATAAGGCAACTTACGGATCACATGGAGTGCTCTCTGCGCATATGGCCTTTCAGCGTGTGGCTGCGAGTGAACTGTTCGCCGCAAACCGAACACGCAACTTTGACTTCAAGGTGGATTTCGTTGAGGTGTCTCATCAGGCTCTCTTTCCTCATTGCGGACGTGCAACCACTCCAACAACATTCTACCTGTGCTTTTTCTGAGCCCGCGACCCCGTGATAGAAGCGTAGATGGTCGGAGAATCCGCAGCATTGCACAAGTACATTACAAACGCCACGACCCGTTCGCCACTGACAGGGGTAATGGCGGTGAAGCTGAGAGTCGCTTGTGTATTTTGCAACCTGACAGAGTTCTGCAGCATCCTGGAGACTAACAGTCAACGTTTGATATCGCGAGTAGGAGCTGTCAACGCATACCGCCTCTGTCCAGCTGTTGTTGAAGCCTTGCAGCTCTTGAGCCATGAGTAAAGTTACGAGTAGAACGAGGAGTGAAGAGAGAAATGTAGGCACGATCGGTATTGCTGGTTCAACATCTCCAGAGGATGCCTCGATATATACGCGTTCCGAAATCGCCATGGAGGCCCTCCATAAATGGATGATGTGAAGGAGTGGATGCCTGGAGGTCAAAGAAGATGTCATACATTGGCGCCGGGGAGTTGTCTAGCCATCGGAATTTCCAGCATGCGAGCAGGGAAACGATCCAGCGGACCCTGTCCATGCCATTTCCAGCCATATGGATGGACGATCTGGGTGACTTTCTGTTGTATTTCGCGTACGTAGGGCCGCAGAGATCAAACTACGTCGGACCCTGTAAGATACCTTGGTGAGCGCCCTTTGGCAAAGGAAACCAAACCATCCAGTGGTCGGGTCGACTTGTTCGCCGGACTACTGCGTCTGCCAGGGATCGCATGGAAATGAAACCAATGAGATAGTATTGTTTTAGGAGGTGCCACTTCGAAGACTTGAAATCGTCGACGATAGTAATGTGACGCGAAGTCGAGTTGGTCGACCACTCTCGTATGATCTTAGAATGCCGGAGCGTCTGAGAACACCACCATCTTGCCTGCTTAGACAAATTGCTCGCATCCCGTCTGAGAGCCTTGTACACATTCACGCCTTGGATCTGACCCGCCGGGCGACCATACGTGGGGAGCGGCGCTGGCCTGTGGTGAACATCTCAGGTAACGCGCGCGCTGGATAATGAGGACAAATGGCAAATTGCAGAAGTATGACCACACCAACCATCCACACTTGCCAACGCTCTCGATCATGGACCTTGATGCTACCTCGAACCCGCCATGATGAGTACCGGTTACTTTGCCCATCGCCGAGCGCATTGGCATAGACGCTGAGTTGAAGTCATTTGAATTGGGTCACCGTATCATCGAGAGGTGATCGTGGTTATGCAACGTGATCAGAGCTACGCTCAACCCGTTAAGGAAATGGGCATGGTGGGAACCAGTCGGGAAGTTGACAGAGCGCAGCACAAAGCTCTGTTTTGGCTTGATGCAAGGCGACTAGTACTCACTTGTACAACGCGCTGTGACTCACTGAAGTCTTACCAATACTCAGCCGGCCCCATACGGGGTTGGTGTCAAAGTCAAACAGATCCGATCTGTCTGCTCTGTTTGCACTCGATGGCAAGGCGTGCAACGCTTTGTGCCAGCCTCCAAGGAGTCGGAACCTCGCGGTTAATTGCACCTTCTCTGAGTAACCGGATTATGGTGTCTGGCAATGCGATCTACAGAAGGAACAAAGAAATCGAAATCCCGCACACCAGTCTAAAAGGATCATGTTCGCGAAGCTAAACATCGTGCATGACGAGTGGTGGCTACCAGGCGACGTACGACTTACGTCGTAGTTTCCTCTCAAATCTCCGATTTCGTGGCGTATTAGCACCCATCGTATCTGACCCATCCAACGTGTTGCTCTTTGACTAGTCACCGCAGGTTGAAGCATTGAACATTTATTCATCTTGGACCCTGGATATCCTGTTAACGGCGACCTCGAACGGAGGCGTTCCAATGGGGCCAGCGTTCTCGCACCGAATCCTCGGTCCATCGTACCGATAAGGGAGCTCCATGAAGACTTCCTTCCCCGTTGGCGAGGCGACCACGATGTAACGACCCAACGATTCCATCATCGACCTAGCCATTGTCTCAGCCAGCAATTTTTCTACTTTGATTGGCGAACTTGCCATTCATCAGGTTATTTTATTTTTATTTTCTCGTCGGTGGTGCTGCTCTTTCATTCCGATTGATCATCATGCCATCATATTTATGTACTGAATCCTTCGAGGAACAATGCGTGTGGCGTGGCTCTAGCCTCCTTCCCGGTCGGGACGCGGACTCCATCATACTCCAAGCCCTCCAGATGAAATACTCCCGCGATCAAAACTCCCGGGCCATGCATGGATATCACGACATGGAGCGTCGCACAGCTTGAGTGTCCCTTCTTCGCGGCGATGGGAACATTAGCGCTGAAGAGGCACGTGCAATAGACTCGTGCTACTAGCCAAGGACCGCGCTGAGATCTGAAGAAGCCAACCCGGCAATGATGGCGTCCGACCCCGCTTATCAGCTCAGAGTGGGCAGCAAGTTTACAAATCCGGCAAAAAATTAATGATATACTTACTGCCAAGGCGGGGAGGCTGAGTCGTGTCTCCTCGGTGTGTCCAAATCCCCTAACTCGGAAGTCCTCCGAGAGAGTGATCTCCCAATAAGTCGCGAGTCCGCCGTTGACATCGGTCCCAAGAACAGGATCTTCATTTCATTCCCGTTGGCTGGGTCAGGTAGTGGGATTGCCAAGTCACATTACTACATGAAAACAGGAAAGATTGGCCTCGAGGTCATGCCAATAGCGCCTCGCAGTGGCTATATTTCCTCCGATGATAAGTCTCATACGTAAAAAAGCACTGCTTTCGCCAACTCAACTTCTCCAATATTGTGCTAGATCATGTATCCGATCGAGGACGACCGTCAGATACGACGTCTCGTTCAACAGAGCCTCAAAGTGCTTGATGGCTTCCTCTTCCGTCAGATCCAGCCGGAACTTTTCTTGAATCTGTTCGTGCACGTCGCGGTGTTTGATGTCGGGGATATTTGCATCGATCATCAGAGCGACAAGGTTCAGAATCAAGTTGGCGCTCTTGCGCAGGATGGTGAAGGCTGTGAAGCAAAAGTTTTTGAAACGCGCATAGTGCGTGGATTGCGCGCCTCCCATGCCATCAACCATCTCCTTGCATACCTTCACGGGAGGTGGAAATGGCTTTGGGTCACGGCCTAAGATATATCCGAAATCAACTGCCAAGTACACGCGAATGAACAGCACGTTGAAAGAGAGTGGCGCTGAATGTTACCATGAAAGAAATGCCCTGGAGTAAGCAATGATGAGCATACTCCCGCGAACCCGAAAAAAAAAACAAGAAATCGAACCATCTGGCGTAACCAACAGATTGTCCAGATGACGATCTCCAACGCCAAGCAGGTACGTGACCACGCAATAACCAGCTACAGCTTGGTCAGCCTTTTGTTCTTGAACCACGTGCCCCACCAAAGTGGCACATACCGCAGCTACGAACGAAGGTGTCAACAACACTCGGTTCCACGCCATACGTTCCTACGCTGCCCTCGTCCGGATGGCTTGTGCGCAGATAGTTGAGTAGTGTCCCGTGTTCGCTGACTATTGCCGCTATCGACTTGCTCGGGACGAACTGCATCATGCCCTGCAGCGGTCCAGTCGCCAGGACGTCGTATGGTATTAATTTCAAATCCAAGTTCTCCTTCCGCAACAACTGGTCCATGAGCGTAAACAGTTGTATCACCAGTTGGTCTTGCCGCATATCATCTCCATCCTTAAACATGACAGGGTATTCTGAACCATCCACGCATTGGAAATATAGCAGGAATGGAAATTGATTGGACTTGAACACCGAAGACTTCTCCGCATTGATACCCGTGACCTCGATTCGGGCATCCAGAGGCAGAGGGAGCGGGGTGATGTGAATAAGCCCGTTCTTCGAATCGTTTATGAACGACCGTAGCTTTTCAATCTTTTTTGGTCGTGGGTCTTTGGAGGTTCGGATTTCTCTTGCGCGCTTCGCCAGTGTCTCGACCATGATTCCTTGTCTTCGCATGAGCTCGCGGCGGTCACTGCCACCTTCCGACTATGGAGAGCATGAACATCCAGTCAGCCAGCAGAACACCTTGGTAAACGCGCACCTCGAGTATCTTACTCAAAAACTTAAATACGACTCTGCCATACATTTTCGCTATCATGCGGTCCTCCAAAGCGACCTCGACCATCAGGTACCAATACAGCCGGTTACCCAATATGTGATTCTTTACTCCGCGAGCGATCAGAAAGTCGGAGAGTCCACTGTCATCATAGGATATTGCGCTAGTCGTCGACCGCGACGATCGTTGATCGCTAGCGGCGCTCTCAAACTTGAGGGCTTGAACGAGCTGGAGTAGGTACAACATGAGCTCCTAAGTTATTTCCGTTAACAGAGTTGAAGAAGGGCGGTAACGAGAAATAATATAGTTACGTCGTCATCAGCACGGTTCAGCTGTCTGACCGCGAACGCTCGCACGCGCGAGTCCACGGTGCCGGGGCCCAACAGTTCGAGGGCGTCATCGGTATCTACCTCCGTCCACATAGGTAGTAATTCTTCCACCGCCTGTTTCACTTCCGAGGGATCCCTCCAAGTTACCGATTTCAGGAACTTAGTCAGTCCGCGCTTGTCCCTTGCGAGGTAAAAGCGGAACTTCCAAATCAAGTCTTTCTCCTCTGACGTGAGAGGCTGTGAAGGAGGATAGCTGAGGATTTCCTAAGGCGATGATTTTAGCCGGAGACGTTACACGTGAGGATATAATCGCAAACACTTACCCCTAGCTCGTCCCTGATTTTGGCATTTGGCTTGAGTTCTCTGTCATACGGACTGCTCCGATGGCTGCGAACCAAACGACGATGTTTATCCTCCACAGGATTCTCACGTTCCATCTCCGGATCTAGGATCGCCCAGACGTGGGGATCTGTCGCAAAGGATGGCGGGAGAACGGGCACAGCGGGTGTTTGACCGGCTGTTGTAGGCGCAGTAGAAGTAGATGGCGTATTTTGAACTTCCTGTGGAGGATGCCATCAGCCTCGTGTCTTGACCATCATTCCAAATTACTCACGAGTTCGCTAAAGACCACCGGAAAGTCGAAACGCGGCATATCAATATACAAGAACATGTTTTCCGATTTCGCAGTCTCGGCCTGTGTGTGATGAGTTGCGTCCGATGCTATGCTGCACGAACGCTCACAGCGTGTATTTCCTCCATCTTCCGAAATGCCATCTTGTCGAGCCAATCTGACTTTGGGAGGTCTCCCCGTTCGTACTTCTTAACGAGCTAAGACAGTGAGTGAATCATTAATGCTCATCAGGAGTCGGCGTAGACCGGGGGAAGGCAGAGCGAACGCACCTTCTCTAAGCGACCCATTTCGTCCTTGGTGCCCGGCTTGCTCGGCGTAGAGGTGTCTACCGACCCGTCCGCTTCCTTTCCGGGCCATAGCAAGAGCCTATGTTTACCCCTTCGTAGGGTCCTTGATAACGGTGAATGACTAGAATCACGATGTGAGGAACACCGGCCTTACCACTTCTTTCCAAACAGTCTGAAAGTCGTGCCGCCCACCGGAACGGCCGAGCGTGGACCCCCGATATCCCACACGGTGAATGTGATCTGCGAGTTCAACGGGAGATCGCAGTATCGTATCGGGAGCGATATCCATTCGTTCCAGCTGTACCAGGGAAAGAGCGAGATGTGTGGATGAGACGATCGCAAGAGGAAAGAGAGCACACACGTATAGTTGGCCTTGAACGCCTTGAAGGACGTCCTGAATGGAATAGTCAGAGGTTTATTATCAGCTACCAGCTGACAGGTGACATAGAGATCTGAGAACGACCTGTTTGGATATCAGTCCTGCCGCAGGGAGGGATGTGGTAGGGAGGCTTACGCAGATTGAGCGCCATGAAACCTCAGTTCTGGATTCTCTAGCACTTCCGAGACTGATTTCCTTGGTCTCGTTCCTTCAAGTTGTGAGCTAGACCGAGGAAGTATTGGGCATAAGTTGCGAATGCCAGATAGAGTCCGTTGCTCACATTCGGAAGGTCAGCGGTAGCTTCAGGTCGGATAGCTTCGCAAACGTGAAATCGTCACGATTGTCCTTGTCCATGGCCGTTCTTGGATTACAATGGACACGTGGCGGAGTGTTAACAACTTCCACTAGCACGATGCGACTCATTTGGAACTTGGAAATGGTTCCGCACGTCCCAAATCGAGATAGTTGCTTCAATCTATCCCAATAACATCCCCCTCAAAATAATCCTACTGTACATGAAATGATGCAATTGATCCAAAATAACTCGGCTGCACCAATGGTGCTTTTAGCTCTGAGCATAAAGTAACTACGCTCAAAGGGTACCAAAAACGACCCAGATCGGTATCACGTCATGATATATTGCTAGACATTTATTCGGGCTTGTAGTCGGGACGCAGAGAACGGACGACTTTGCCTAGATTTCAACAACTAAGCAATAGCATCGGTAATACTATGTATGATAGTCTTACCAGCTCTCCAGATCTCTTGCTCGTCAATCTCCTTGAGTTCCTTGGCGAGGTCCTGGCGGTATGTTGAACGGCCGTTGAACTCCAGAGCATTACGAGTCTCGGTGCCGTTCTTGACACTCTCATAGAGCTGCTCGAAAACAGGGCGGTTAGTCTTTTCAAAGATGGGAGCCCAATCAAGTGCTCCGCGACGGGCTGTGGTAGAGCAATAGTTGTACATGTAATCCATACTGTGTGTAGTGTTGGCACAAGGTTGCAGTATAGGCGAGAATACTCACCCCTTCTCTCCGATCAGCGGGTAGAGAGACTGTAGAGCTTCCTCGACGGTCTCGTTGAATGCTTCGGAAGGCGTGTGGCCGTTGGCACGGAGAACCTTGTATTGAGCACAGAACAAGCCCTCTTTTTGTTCTTGAGATAAAGTCCCCCATGATGCAAACACATAAACTTACGAATTGCACCCATAAGCTACCGAAGCAAGTGAGTACACTAGATCGGAAGTACGAAAGTGAAGACATACCACGCCTCGTTCACCGAACAAGTCAGAGTAAACCTCCTTCTGGAAGGTGGTCTCATATAAGTAGCCGGAGCCGATGGCGACACCAAGAGCTACCGCCTTCTCCTTTGCCTTGCCCGTAACGTCTTGGAAGACGGCAATGCTGGAGTTAATACCCCTACCCTCTTTGAAAAGAGTACGGACAGTTCGACCCGAACCCTTGGGGGCGACGAGGATAACATCAACATCCGAGGGAGGAATGACATGGGTGTCGTTCTTGTAGACGACGGAGAAACCATGTGAGAAATA
This sequence comes from Leccinellum albellum, assembly GCA_038090015.1. NCBI lineage: Eukaryota > Fungi > Basidiomycota > Agaricomycetes > Boletales > Boletaceae > Leccinellum > Leccinellum albellum. The sequence goes on from JBBPLX010000595.1 coordinate 15,872, forward strand.
AAGCGTCTTGCCCTTTGTGATAAGAGGTGAGAGAGTCGACCAAGTCTGCGATTGAGCAGCGTCGGACAGCAGGTTCATGATGATAGTACCGCGACCAATGGCTTCCTCGATGGGGAAGAGTGTTTCTCCTGGAACCTATCGGAAACAGGTGAAACAGAGGGCGCAAGCGTGCAAGGAAAGGGCTGACCCAACCATCCTCCATGGCCTGTCTCCAGCTCTCGCCGTCCTTGCGGACGCCAACAATGACTTTGAGGCCGTTGTCACGAGCGTTGAGACCCTGGCCATGGCCTTGGGAGCCATATCCAATGATGGCGAGGGTGTCGTTTTTGAAGTAGTCGTGCAGCTTGGCGAGGGGCCAATCGCTGCGCTCGTAAACAACCTCGTCGGTGCCCGCAAAGCTGAGGGTCTTCATACCACGCGCAGGGAGGGTCTTTACATGGGAAGTGAGTCAATGACGCGATTTTTTTTTTCAAGAAAACTTGCCTGGGGTGCGGAAGGGAACGGGGAACGGGCAAGGAGAGAGAAGGACGCTGCGGGGAGGGCAGCAGGCACACGAGGTGCGCGACGAGCAAGGGCACGGAGGGCGCGGGAGGAGAGACGGGGGACGATCGAAGCCATCGAGGTTTGAGTTTGCAAATGGACAAGTCGCGTCTTTTTCTACTTTTTTTTTTACTCGGCCGAGATCACAAGCGGAGTCCGATTTCGACCGAATTACATACTTACAACGCTACAACAAAACAAGCAAGCAACTTCACTCTTCCTTCCCCTGGCCGTATACAATCTCGTCTACTGAAATCCGCCTTCCCTGCGCGCTCAACACCGCACCTCGCACCACCGTGCCCAGCGGTTCAAACATTCCAACACGCTCTTGATATGCCTTGTACGCGACAGGGTACTTGGACATCGAAATCGACTCGGTGAACCTCGTCGACCCCGCAAACAGTGCACAGAGCGACAGGCTCGGAAGAAGCGGTGCCAGCGCTCTCAGTGACGTTGGCCACTCTTGTCCCCACGGGCCATCTGCACACACGAGCGGGATCAGATTGATGATCACCTGTCTGCTGTCAGTGGATGCGTATCGTCCACACGCGATACGACCTACCCAGAAACTCTGCTCGCAGAAGAAGTTGGGGTGTCTAGACCATGCCCACAGTCCCCGCGTCACAAATCCCCTCTCTGCATCCTGCTTCGTCCAGGTGATACGTGCACCAAACCACTCGTTTGGGTTCAATTGACCCGAACGCTTGAAGGTTTGGTACGAGTACTGTTGATTATCCGCAACGAACTCAGTCAAGACGACGAGGAACCCGAGTGAACCAAGGAGGTAATCAGAGACCCCTAAACTCGTATGTGGCTGAGTGACCGCAATCTTGGCGGGAAGAGCAAGAGCAAGGAGTAATATATTTTGGGTCACAGCTGGACGCCACAATGAGCGTCGCAATCAAGCAAGTAATTGGACTTACCGATAAATGTGAGGTTGAATACCTGGAACAGCCAAGGAGGGATTTTACCACGAACGATCTGCCAGCGGTAGTCCTCATCGTTGCTGATCCAAACGAGGCATATATCATTGGTCGTTCGTCGATCCGGCGAAGAAGCACTTACAAATTAAAGAGTCCTCTCCGCCATGTGTTGTATGTGAGCCTGCAAGACGTTAATGGGCTACATAGTTAGATAGTGAAGGTCATGCACCTTAACATCCAATTGACCTGAATTGTTATGCATCAGATCTAGTTTCCCACCGAATGTGTAAACAAACGTACGACCAAAGCGAGCATGAGCAATGCACGGGGGCTAAAAGTAGACGAGAAGGACTTGTGTACGGTCTCTGGGACATAAGGAAAAGGGATCACTAGGGGTTTGCGAGGCCAGAGGGGAAGGAGAGCATAATAGGCAGTATAAATGGTCGGGAGGAACGTCCAAACTTTGTCTACCTGGGAGACATTTTTGGTGAGGATAGACAGGAAGTATGTGGTCACTGTCGCTCCAATACAGAACTGAACAGGCCAAACGAACATGTCCATCATCATCGTCGTTGTGATGGACCCCTCAGCAGTGGCATATCCCAATCGGGACTCGCGAGGCGGAAAGTCCCGAGGCGACTTTGCTTGTGATCCTCACGCGCCCGCCTAGTCGCCATCTCCTGCATGACACGCCCATTTGCCTGCCCTTGCTCTCCTACCTCACTCTGTCGTCAAATCCCTTACCGCATGGGGGATGGCATGCAGCGACGACGCGTGCTCTCGTTCCGCACTGAGCACACGACGATCGCTGCACGTACATACCTGTTCCCATTCTTGCCCACCCCACTTCTCGGCCTTAGCATCGCCTTCCTGCCTCACCTCACACACGCATCCACATCATGATGTACACGCGCGCCCATGGCGGTTTCAGAACGCGTATATATCAAGGCATCCTCTGGAGTTGTTGGATTAGCAATACCAATCTGCATCTCTCTCCTCACTCCTCGTTCTACGTGTAACTGTATCCATGGCTCAAGAAGGCTTCAACTCCAACTACACTGAAGCGGTATGCATTGGCACTCTGCTTGACGAGAGAAAACTTTAACCCATAGTCCCCAGGATGCTGTAGAACTCTGTCAGGTTGCACCGTACACAAGCGACTCTCAGCTTCACCGCCATTACCCCTGTCAGTGGCAGACGGGTCGTGGCATCTGTAACACACTTGTGCAATGCTGCGAATTCTCCGACCACCTGCGCTTCTATCACGGAGTCGCGGG
>JBBPLX010000596.1:0-16182 GCA_038090015.1 Leccinellum albellum
CCTGGGCGGCGTGTGATAGGTGACGGCGTACTACTATTACGTTGATGAACTTGAGGGCTCGGGTCGTCAGCGTCATTGAACCGTTGCGCCTGCCAATAAGTCTCGTACGAGGTTAGACTAACTCTCTCAGAAGTGGGAACAGTAGGCGGGGATGAGAAAATGGTTCCGCTCGACGCATGCGCACTATTCACCATATTAAAGCTCCCAATGGACGAAGTTCACCAACTGGCATCATGGCATTGAGTCAATCACAACTCGTAATAGACAATGAAGCAATGACATGAATCTTGAGCTACCTCGCTGAGCGGCTCGGTCAGGCTTGTGGAACAGCGCGGGGTGTCATGGTGCTAGTGTAAAGTATATCCCGCATTGAATCGCAGCAGCCTCACCAGGTGACTATTTCTGTTCCTCTCGGCGAGGAGCGAATTTTCGGAATCACGAGATGGTGCCAACTGCTCAGATGCTAAACTATGGCGAGTACTGCACTAGTCATGATGAGCGATGCACAGGTGGACGACCTCAATGGCTGGCGGCGCTGTACTTGGGGTTAATTGACGAGTAACATGGACTGAGCAGAAAGTTTTCCTGTAGGCGCCGCCCTACCATGCCCGCACATGTACAGTGCCTGAGTCGGCGACCACTTGGCCGATCGCTAGTACCTGCTGCATCATGTGACAGAATCTATTTCCGAGTCTCAACTCTCGCTTAAACCTTTCACGGCGAAGAAGAAGAAAAACTTAAAGTAATTTGGACCATGCCAGTGTCATGCCAGACTTCAATTCCTCGCTTATTGCGGTGTTACTACGACGCGGCAAACACCCTGAAATGCTGTTGGCCCGTAACCCAACTACTAGCCTGCCTATCTAAGTTATAACGTTCCGCATTTGGTTATGTGGATTACCGTAAAACTCTGCTTCGAGATTACCTACTGGTGTTTTGTCTTTTGATACATGCTCCAATGGCACGATTTATCCTGGCGGCTTCGTCGTCATCGGCCGGGATCTGTACAGGAGTCTATTAACGTAACGCGTCAATGAGAAATTTTACGAACCTGAGCCTGATTGGCTGGCTTCAAAACAGGGTTGAGTGGTTCAAGTTACCGAGTCAGCTGCGTCCCCCTCGCCAGGTAGCTTTGCAGACGAGTTTTTCAACCCATTAGGGAGAGTTGGCGAGTGGTAAGTCACGTCAGGGGTATTGTCTAGTAAACACCTGCCAGCGGGAGCACTTTTTACATGCTAGTAGTAGATTTAATGATATAGTAATGGAAGCAGGCTGTTACTATGTGCCAGTGCTAAGCTCCATTCAATTCCGGAACAATAACCAAGACTAGTAACGTAACAAACGTAAAGTAGTACTGTTATTCGGCTCGAGAGTCGGAGTTTTGCCTGGTTAGACCCTGAGGGCCAATCTGTTGCTCTCCGGAGATCAGTCGGGAGGCTACGCAAGTGGGTTACGGCCTGGACCTCTCCAGGTATAAAAAGACGACAAGAGCAGCCTGGCCCACCAGGCCGATTAGCATCTTATAGCAGCTCTCTCAACTGTTACTTAGTCTTCCACCTCTGATCATCATGTTCGCTCGTGTTTTCGCTCTCCTTCCCTTCGCTGCTCTCGCCGTTGCCAGCACTTACCAGTGCAACACCGGTGCCATCAAGTGCTGTGATACCGTTGGTAATGTGAGTATTTTGTGGTAGTAATACGCTAATTATTATCGTTGAGCTTACCGACCATGGTTTCTATTGCTATTATAGTCTCAAACCCCTGCGATTGCAAGCGCGCTTCAGTCCGCCAGTGCGGGAGGGCTGCTCGGTGGTGTTACCGTCCCCGTGGATGCTATTATTGGTTTGAACTGTAACACTATCCTCGGTGGAGGTTCGTGCAAACAACAGCCCATTTGCTGTACCGACAACACCCAAGTGAGTATCGTATATTTATATTCTTCAGAAGGGTCTTAGCTCAACTCTTTACTTAGGTTGGCCTCATCAACATTGGCTGCTCGCCCGTTAGCATTCTTTCCTAAGTATGATACCCTTGTGGACAATCGAGTCTCGTGGAGTGGTTTACTTAGGTTGATTTTTGATAAAATTGCTTGTACGGGCTTCTTCGCTTAATGATAGTTGACCGTGGTTTTGGATATTCTTTGTCTCAGCGCACGATTATTATGTCCGAGTGTGAGTGGATAAATTTGAAATATGATTTCGTGATTCGATTACATTAACCACCACGTGGGAACTTCCGGTTAGATGGCGTCCTGCAATTCTTGCGCGGTATCATTGTTACCACTTGAACTCTGGTACCGTTTATCCTTGGTCGCCATAGTATCTCACGGTCTACCATTGTTCATCTCTGCCAGTGATTTGTACTACTCTCCGGGAATGATGCTGGGCTGGAAGAGTATTGGCCTGGCCGTGTCTATTTTCGTCTTCTGACGGCCATGAAAAATCCAAGTTCAAGCTTGTCAGTCACAATATGTTTGTGACTAGCTCCATATCTCCATGAAAAACTCTAACCCTTGGTCATTCCCCGGGTCCCCAATTATTTTGAGGCATTGAAATGCGATGCATACAGCAGAAAGTGGCTCGGAGCTACTGAGGGAGTGGGTCTTTCTCGTTCTTTGCCACGGTGCAAATATGGTACCTCTTTTTTTCAGCTACTCTATCAACGCTTTAACCTAACGCTTATCCCATCTCAATCTTTCTCAAATTACCGTATCAATTAAGCTGAAACGGGACTCGAAGGTGTTGGTATTCATCTTGTCGTTGTTATTCCAACGGAGAAATGAAATGTACAATTGAACAGTCGCATTCATGTACAATCTCTGATGTTCTTCAATGCTGCGGGACGGATTAGGATTACACGCGGCCATCGTCCAAGGTTGACAAGCGCAGTGTCTTCGCTCTCCTGGCCCTCACCTCGAGCAATAAGACTTTTTGACTCCACTCGCGGTGATCTTGGACCTCGACGGAACCATTTTCTTTTGGAAAGGAGTACTCGACCTTCTCTCTCAAGAGTACCCAGACCGTTCGGTTACCTCTTATATTTTCTCTTGGTATCGTTTGGTTGAAGCATTGGGGGCTCTCAACGGGGCGGCCGCTTTATTACGCGAAGTGCTTGATCTTCGCCCGACGAGGGTATTTCAATTGTTTAACGCCTTTCGACAGCATTGCTCTGCTCGGGATAACCAGTCCAAGGAGGTGACTGATCACGATAAGACCATCAACCCCAGCCAGGATGTGCTCTACCTTTGCCAGCGTTCCATTATCGTCGGCTGGAAGCCTGGAACAATGTTACACTTCATCTCTCCGCTGAATAGATGGGGCCACTGTCCCGGGTAGAGTAGTTGATCTATACCTACGAAGCTACGCTTTTCGCTCAGCATCTTACCACGAGAATGCTACTGTCCTCTTCCGCGAGGCCTTCGAATCTTGCCCAGAAGAACATTTAGCCCGGTCCAGATATCGAACAACCTTGTCACTACTAGGATCTACTTCAGGCTCGAAGGGAAAAAATATATTTCGACGAGGCTTTTGTCACTATGAGGGAAGCAACTTGACCCTTTCCCTCCAAGGGCTTTCGATTTGATTAACGCTATTAGTCATGCATAGTATGGTTGTCTCAGGATTCCGATAAATCCTGATGGGTCATTCTCCTACTCCGTTTGCATTGTTTTGGTCACCCTCACCGTTCAGGTATATTGTACAATCTTGCAAGCTACCCGTAGAATGTGAAGCGGGCGACGACGGGACATGACAGGCGGGTACATCGTGGTGCGATTCAACCCAGAAATGCACAAACTTGTGAACGATGCCGCGATGTGTCTTGTGTCTCACATTTTTATTTCTTCTCTCGCGTTTTGCTGATCTCAACGTGTAGCCGAGGGCGGCCGCCCATTATTGTCACTGGGAGAAAATATATGTGCAGCGCACTTGTCATCTACACGGAGATGATCCCGTTTAATCCTACTACAGATCACACAACCTCGCGTGCACGCATCGTCAGAGCTTCGGTCCTTGATTCAGGGACTAATGCGGTCGTGTCTTTTGTGCAAACGGTCACACTGTCATACTGTGAACTTGAACGTTAGGGTGCTTCGCCTGATTCCTGAGGGAACTTCGGGGCAAAGTCGTCTCACTGATTATCAATGTGGTCGCCGTTCTGTAAGTTGGGCAGTTCTTTAAAACTGCTTAGAAACTGGTACTAACAATTCTGTACTAACCAAGCACCGTCAAGGACCTTTGATTTCCTTTTTCCCCTCGTATTTGAAGATTCTGATAGGAGGTGAGAAGATGGTACCGTCGGGAGTGAGTTTGCTGAACAGTGGATGGACGACGTGTCTGCACTCTGCCAGTGGGTACCACAAAGCTGTTGAGTTCTCTTTCTCGTTGCTACGCGCCGCCGAGTCGCGTCCTTTCGCCTCTGTGCATCTCCAAGTCTCACGCCGTCCACTCTCACTGCTCTCGTTCACATTGGACGTCCGTCCGTCCGTCGGGTTCTGCTTTGGATATGAAGCGTTTCGTCGCTGTAGGTCGAATGACAGCCGCCTGCAAGAGCGTTCGTATGACGTGTTCTTCGTTCTGGCCCGGCTGCTTTTTCCTGTTGTTGTTATTGCCTGAACCCATGTGAGTTATTTGTGATATCATCGCCTAAAATCTCTGAAGTGACTAATTGCTCAGTCTCTGTCGATGTCTGTTTTAGGAAACCGCTTTGCGCACTCACGTAGCCTCACCTCCAACCAGAACTTTTGAATGCGAGGAAAAAAGGGAATTAACTTGGGATCCTTACGGTGCTCGGTTGGTGCAGAACCGCCGGAACAAGTTCGAAGCAGTCTTCAACAACTGCCCGACTCAGAAAGTGCCTATCTTGTGTTAATATGCGGCGAGCGCTGCCCCCATCCATTCTCGATGTCAACTCTCTGTCTCCCTTCCACATTTGTTCACCATTGTCGACGACTTGGCGCTGAGATTCACGATTTATCATCTAATGTTAGTGCACATACGACTATTTTGGTGGGAGGATGCTTAGGCAGTCATAGTGTTCGTCTCCAGAACAGCATTCCTCGTCACCCAATACAATTCCTCATCCCCACTGACATGCACTGATAATGATATGAGTTCGGTCAACCATCATATCACAATCATCAGCTGGATAACTTCGGGTTCTTCTTCAATTACAATATGGTTTGTAACTCTCACCATCTCGACATATGTTTCATCATGCTAAACATTTTTTCTCGTCTTTTGAATCACCTGACCTTCAACCCAGGTGTATACGTCTTCTGTTACCGCGGTTCACAAGTAGTTGAATGATATCATGCAGATCACGTCAGCGTTGATGATATGCAACTTGCTCGTCGCGGTTACGTACACGTACTGGGTGATCCGCAATTCACAAAATAGATCGCTACCTCCTAAATCAGACGATTCATCAGAAGATGACCTTACCATTCGCAGCCCCGCGGTGACTACAGAAATCCTTACTGTGGACTTGGACATTGGCGCCAAGTTATAGTCTAACAGTGGTCTCACAACCTCGTCCTTCCGACGTGGAGAAAGGCGTGGATACTAACGGTCTTGATTCAGACACATGTTGATCAGATTGTTGGGCTCACCTATGTTGTATATCCTCGGTCCTTATTTTCATCAGCGTGATTGTGAAGCCTAACTTGCTCCAGCTCTTACATCTCGTGCGGGCGAAACTAGCTGCACGTGCACTGTCTCCTGAGTTATCGAAGAGCCGGAGCTGATCACAGTGGGTTCTGGACCTCGTGTGCTCCCGAGCTTCCCGAACCTCGCGTCGTCCTATTTCTCTTTTAAGCCATCCCTTGACTTGCTTACCTCCAGTGTTACATGCTTTTTATCGCCCCTCCTACGTTGCTATAGGTCGCCGCATCATCATTTCGTCTCACAGAAACCCTCGTATCCGAATATAAACAGCCAATGGACCCGGGGGTGTCCATTTGTACTCCTGGGATGGTGCTGTGCTCGAAGGGCGTCAGGCTACCACATGGACTTGACAGTAAGTGCGGGCGGAGTTCTGCCTTTGCTCTCCCACGATGATCGGTCTGATCTAGCACATTTTAGGATGCGAGGTGACCGGTGACGCCGGCGGACTACCAGAACCCGATGACAGTTCGTGCGCCTGTGGGTGTCCCTGCCACGATCGGGGATGGGGAGTCAAATTTCTACCATGAGATCCGAATCAGACGTCGGCTAGGTAATTTGTTCCGGTAAGTGATACGATTGGGACGACGAAGACGTTGGACACAGTTAGTGGGTGTGTACCACTAGAAGGCATGTCTTTTGTGTGAGCAATGTATCAGTGCCTTGTTTAGTCGTGTTCGGTGCTAAGGGTATCACAGGCTGCGACTGCGAGTCGACAGGTGCATATCCGAGCCGTCCAAGTTAGGAATCCTGTCAGCGGAGGCATAATAGTGGTCAGTGACGTAGTTCGGAGTTGGGCCCATCTGATTGCGGAGTGGGTGGGAAGCGATGGAACCCGAAGGAGACGGAACCTTTTGCACAAGATCATTGGTTCTGACTGGGTTGTCAGTGGATGTCGTACCCGCTGTATCTGAGACTTTTCACAGTTGTATTGGCATTCGAGTACATAGTAAACTGGGGGAGGGCCGGCCCGAGTCTGTAAACCGAAGTTGAACGACCCTTAATTTTGCCAATCGACCTTTGAGGGCTCTGATCGGAATCTGGAGAAAAGGCCTAGTAGTACGAAAGACCGTTAAGCGTTAACGGCACAAACAGTCCTCTTGTTAGAGGCTAGTACGCACAAGAATGTTTTGGAGTGTTGTTCTTACTCAGGCTGGGTTACGGATTACGCGGGGGACTCGGACGGGCAGGATGTTTCAGTGCGAGCACGTGGTGGATGCATCCGATCGTCCAATGTATCATCATTGTGACGTTCGGCTTTCGCTGCATCGACTCCCTCGATCATGATGAACGCATTGGTCCAACACATTCCATATGCACATATCGGTGACCTTGGATGTTTCCATGTATCCCATCTTGGGTCTCCATCGAGTTAGACTATAGTCACCGAGCCTGTTTGCGTTCGCTATGATAGGCTCAGCCTGGTCTTCACGATACTTTTTTCTGGGACTATTCCAAACGGAGATTTCCCGGGCAACCTCTGACATGTAGATTTGAAGAATGTAAGGGTTGTGTGGGGCCATATATGATCAGTTGGATCGAGCAGCAGGAAGCAGTAAAAACCCCCTCGATCTTACCTCGATTGCGACTTTTCTCTTCTAGGTCCATAGCTCAGGGATGTGATCATAACTCCGCTTCCTCTGAAAAATATTGAAAATACTAAAAGGAAATATAAGTTTGTTTTTAAATTTCATACCCCAATTGCAAGTCGTTGAAGATGTAATTCGTTGAAAGACGATTAATGCCCCATAACTTCAACCCACAACGTGATTTGTTGATTGCCTTTCTTAACGTTGAACAAAACAACTTAACCCTGAAATTTACGTATCCATAAAGTTCCGAACGACCCATGATTCATATCATATCATATCATGACGGTGGCGAAAAAGATCGGATTCGCTGAGGAACACAAAATCTTATCCTCGCCTGTAAGTAGTTCTGGATACATTGAACCCGGCACGTGTAAACGGTAGGGCACTAGTATATAGAAGGTGGAAGCAAAGTTTTCAGGTGGACACCGAACAACGCTTCGACGATCATCACCGATGGCTCACCCCAGTGCGATGTTGTACGGTGACAGTGCGTAGTCCATCCTCTCCATCCCCATGTTTATTATTGACCTATCTCCCTATTCCAGTTGTATTCATTGGTATCGACAGCTTAGCACTAATTTTCACGCTCCTTCGTCTTTGTTTCCGATGGCACATACGACGATTCTGGTGGGAGGACGCATGGGCAGCCGTAGCATTTGTCTCCGGGACTGTGTTCATCGTCGCCCAATATATTTCTGTCGCAACTGGCAAGTACTGATCGTCCTTTTATTTCAGCTTATGTGCGCTGATGTCATGACACTTTCAGTTAACGATCACACCGCAACCATCGCCAGTTGGATGGCCACGGGTGCTTCTTCGGTCGTTGTGGGGTCTGTATCTCTCACCGTCTCGACGTATGTTCCATCATGCTCAACTTTTTTGTTCGTGTTTTGGATTGCTAGTGCGGTTCGCATGAGTATTCTGTATTCCACCATCCGGATCATGTCGCCCTTATCGCGCACCCGTACATTTGCACGGGCCGTCGCAATCTTCTTGTTTCTTTGCTTTTCCGTCTCGGTCGTCTTGAATGCTTGTGTATGTGCGGATAGCAGTTCATCTAAGTGCGTCCGAGCAAAGGTAATATCGACCTTTCAAGTGACTAGTAGGTCATCGGTCAAGGTGTACCGTCGTTTCAGCGGCATCTCATGAGTTTCCCCCTAGCCGATTGCATCTCAGACGCGATCCTGGTGGCCCTCCCTCTCAGACTCCTTTGGAGGGTCAAGCTTCCTCAACGGCAGCGTCGAATGATCTTGACGTTGTTCTCGTCCAGTGCTATTGTATCGATATTCTCCTTAGCAACCCACGGCGTTTTCCAAATGTTGCTTCCAAAGTACCCAGACGAATTTGCTTTATTCTTTAACATGGAGGTAAGTGGGTTCTGAAATTATACTTCTGTAAACGAATTAATCATCACATTACTGTATACCCAGATCGCGTCAGCATTGATCGTGTGCAATCTGCTTGTCGTGGTCACGTACATGTATAGGGTGATCTGCAACTTACAAAATGGGTCAGACACTTCTGAGCCGGAAGATGACGACGATGACTTTACCACCACTCGCACCCCCGGGTTCTCAAGGACTACTGAACGTCTCACCACAGTGAACTTGAGCATCGACGCCAGTTATGGTAGTAGTAATTTCACTACCAGTGATGACCTGTCTCCGTCATACTCTCACTTCACCGATACAGAAAAAAGTGGGGATACTGGAGGTTTCGATTAAGTATTGGTTAGTGTGTTAGGCTTACTTTGTCATGTATATAACCCCGGTCGTTGCGGTGTTTATCAGTCCGTCGCAGCTTGATGCGTACGTCTATTCCACTTCAGTAGGAAGTCCCAGTCTCGAATAAGTCCGAACAAGTAAGAAAGTGGAAAATCCTCTGTTAGGCACTGATTTTTGAAAGAACAGGCAATGGCCACCAAAGAAGAGCATGTGCCTTCCGGGAGCTGAATCGCATGACAAGGTTTCCTGAATTAGAAGTTAGTTGGCAGTACCCGTGTTCAGTAACCAAGCTACGCGGTGTGGCGCGCCGCAGGATCGTATGGCGTATGACGTCGTTCGGAGATGGGCATCCGACGTGGCGCAGGGAGAAGCCGACGCTATCCGGTACGGTCCGCCGATCTTTACTTTGACTCTTTGATGCTGGTTGGGTCAGTAACTCTGGACGTGGTCGTGCACTCGTCAACGATAGCGACTACAGGCCAGGCAACCATGAGAGATGGGGGACCGGTGTGTTGGGCGTGGGATATCCGGCGACCCAAATTCAAGGCGTGCCTGTCCAGAAGGGGTTCATCGTGGCGGGTGGAGGCTGTGGTTGGCTAGGTCCGACCCGCTTACATATCGGCCGTCCGCACTCACCAGGGCGTTGCCTAACAGTGTGTGCGCTCTCATTGCGATTCGTGAGAGGACGTTCCTGGTTGAACAGAACGCCACCAGGGAGTGCTCCCACTTGAGTCGGGTCCCGGAAGTTGATCGGCAACAAAGCGGCCGAGGCGGAGTTTGAATTACAAATACAACTATTTGATTGGCTCGGACAAATCACGTGGCATATAATAGAGGGCTGTTCCTCCGGAAATGGCCGGAATGTGCACGTTTTGCTCTTCATAACTCACTACTAGTGTCGTCGTCGACGTTGTTCCCGACGATGCTCGCACTCACTCCACGAGCACGTTATGCCCTCCGCGCCGTCCGTAGCCTCGCTGCGGGTATGGCTACCGCCACTTCACGTATCGGCGATACGAAAGTTCCCATGTCGCTCCTCGAGAAGGGCGCGTACATAAACTACCAGCGTATCGAGGACAACCTTGCCATCGTTCGTGAAAGGTGATAAGACTTTTTTGTGTCCCAGTTTGACCCGCTCACGTTTTATGCGACTCTAGACTGCGTCGCCCATTGACGCTGTCCGAGAAGATTGTCTATGGTCACCTGGATGATCCTCACAACCAGGACCTCGTCCGGGGCGTCAGCTACCTCAAACTTCGTCCAGACGTACGTCTGCCACTATTACCTCGTTTTGCCTTGCTCATGGGTTGTCGTAGCGTGTAGCCTGCCAGGATGCGACCGCTCAAGTACGCACCTGTTCTTATACCTCTCATTTTATTTGGTGCTTAGCGATAATAGATGGCCCTCTTGCAATTCATGTCGGCCGGTATGGACACCGCCGCCGTGCCCACCACCGTCCACTGCGACCATTTGATCGAGGCCCAGGTCGGTGGTGTCAAGGATTTGGCACGCGCCATCGATATTAATAAGGAGGTCTACGACTTTTTGGCCACTGCCACTGCCAAGGTGGGTATCATATCTTGATGGAACGAGCTTGGCCCTTGTTCCTGATCATTGGAATTGCACAGTATGGTCTCGGATTTTGGAAACCTGGGTCTGGTATTATTCACCAAATCATCTTGGAAAACTATGCATTCCCTGGTGGACTCATGATTGGGACTGACTCGCACACTCCCAACGCTGGCGGTCTTGGAATGGTTGCTTGCGGTGTTGGTGGTGCTGATGCCGTTGACGTCATGGCTGGCATTCCTTGGGAGCTCAAGTGCCCCAAGGTAATTGGTGTCAATCTCACCGGGAAGATCGGCGGCTGGACCACTCCCAAAGGTAGGAGCGTTCGACTCGTTTTTGTACTCGTTACTCACCGGACCATCAAGATGTGATCCTCAAGGTCGCTGGCATCCTCACCGTCAAGGGTGGAACTGGTGCCATTGTCGAATACCGCGGTCCTGGTGTCGAGTCCCTTTCTTGCACGGGCATGGCTACCATTTGCAATATGGGTGCCGAGATTGGCGCTACGACGTCGCTGTTCCCTTTCAACCACCGCATGACCGATTACTTGAACGCAACGAAGCGTCCGGAAATCGCTCAATATGCTCAGCGCTTTGCGCACAACCTCCAGGCCGACCAAGGCGCCGAGTACGACCAGGTTATCGACATCGTAAGTGTCCGTTGTTCGAGTCTGGTATGCATTCTCACCATCTTGGAATAGAACTTGTCCGAGCTCGAGCCTCACATTAACGGACCATTCACTCCTGATCTTGCTACTCCCCTGTCCAAGTTTGCTGAGGAGGTGAAGAAAAATGACTGGCCTCAGGAACTCAAGGTCGCTCTGATTGGGTCTTGTACTAACTCTTCGTACGAAGACATGTCGCGTTCAGCGTCGATCGCCAAGGAAGCTGCCGCACACGGTCTGCAGGTCAAGAGCAAGTTCACCATCACTCCTGGTTCTGAGCAGGTCCGTGCCACCATCGAGCGTGACGGTCAAATAGGCGCTTTTGAGAATGTCGGCGGTCTGGTCCTTGCGAACGCTTGTGGTCCTTGCATCGGTCAATGGGACCGACAGGACGTCAAGAAGGGAGAGGTCAACTCGAGTGAGTCTTTTCTCCGTTGTCTTGGAACACGTTTGACTCGGTCCAGTCATTACTTCCTACAACCGAAACTTTACTGGTCGTAACGATGCTAATCCCGCTACCCACGCTTTCGTCGCCTCGCCTGATATCGTGACTGCTATGGCTTTTGCTGGTGACCTCACCTTCAACCCTGTCACCGACACCCTCAGCGGCGCTGATGGCAAGCCCTTCAAGTTTTCGGATCCCTCTGGCAATGAGCTTCCTCCCCTCGGATATGACCCTGGTCAGGACACCTTTCAACCTCCCCCTGAAGACCGTGCTGCGGTTTCCGTCGCCGTCAACCCCACGAGCGACCGTCTTCAGCTTCTTCAGCCTTTCAAGCCTTGGGATGGAAAGACCCCCGCGGATGTTCCTGTCTTGATCAAGGTCAAGGGCAAGTGCAGTAAGTGAACTATTTTACCTCTTGTGGTACTGGCAAATTCAAGTTTGTTAGCGACGGACCATATTAGTGCTGGTGGACCCTGGCTCAAGTACCGTGGACATCTCCAGAACATTTCCCGTAGGTTGAGGTGTAAATCTGTTCGAATCACATTCTAATTTAGTATTAGAGAACTGCTTGATCGGTGCCATCAATGCCGAGAACGGCGAAGCAAACAAGGTCAAGAACTCAATCACTGGTGAATATGGTGGTGTCCCGCAAACCGCTGCTTACTACCGCGACCATGGCATCAAGTGGGTTGTCGTTGGCGACCACAATTATGGTGAAGGTTCCTCTCGTGAACATGCTGCTCTGGAGCCCCGCTACCTCGGTGGTCTTGCGATCATTGTCCGCTCCTTTGCTCGTATCCACGAGACCAACTTGAAGAAGCAGGGCATGCTCGCGTTGACGTTTGCCAACCCTGAGGACTATGACAAGGTTCAACCCGATGACAAGGTCGACATCCTCGGACTTGAGTCGTTTGCTCCTGGCAAGAACTTGACACTTGTTGCAAAGCACCTTGATGGTTCCAAGGACGTGAGTACTTGCGACGTTATGAGGGAAGTTGACGTTAACCTTGTCTTGCGTAGGAAATCCCTCTTGCACACTCGTTCAACGAGGGCCAGATTGAGTGGTTCAAGGCTGGTTCTGCTCTCAACTTGGTTCGTCAATATTTCTCCATGCTGTCTAAACGCTGATGTTTTGTCGGATCTAGATGGCTGCCAAGGCGAAGCAGTAAACGGATAGATGGTCGATGTCTCGCTCTCTCTGACGAGGATTTCCTGCCGTGTGGGTGGCTGTTCGACGAAGCGGAGGAACACCTCTGCATCACTTTCTTTTTCGTCGATTTCCGATTCCTTTACCGTTGTCTCTCGTGCACGCTGCCGAGATTGTCTATACAGTCATGTAATATCACTCTGGACCACAGGTGGTTTTTCTTTACATTTAAAAATACATGCAACCGTTATGGCAGTAGTGTGTGATAGCGAGGTAAATATGATGAGGTGTGCAAGGTCCACAAGAGGATCTACTTAAGCGTTATTGGGCGCGTTAGCCTAGATAATGAGAAATGGGGTCGGGCTCGTCAGCCGTGCTTGTCATGAAGAAAGAGAAAGCAATAAATAAGATAGTGGCTTGGACGTACGTCGTGACGGTGACAGGACATCAGCAGGCCTGGTCCTTCCAGCCTTGCTGCCCCTGTGCCTGCAGGTGCATCTTCCCCCAGGTCTCCTAGTCTCAGCCCTGTTCTCGATATCACTTCCACTTCATCTCTCACTCCCGCTCCTTCTACACTACCACCTCCCGTTCCTCCCTCTACCTCTGCACCCTGCTCAACATCCCTTGCTCCCTCATCCACCGTGGTCGTCATCGCCATGGACGACGTGCCCGCGAGATCTGAAGGCCTTGCAAACCGGAGCGACAGCGTAGCAGGCGTGCCGCAGCCATTTGGGCCAACACCACCCCCGCTCCCGTTCGGAGCGCGGCGTCGGCGTCGACCCACCAAACTCAAGTTTGATAGCCCGCGATCCCGATTCCGATTCCGCTGCCGGTTTCGGTTTCGGACGACGACGAGATCGTGAACGTCGTGTGGACATTCGCGGTAGTCGCAGTCGTCGTAGCGGTCGTCGAAATCGTAGTGGTGGTCGTCGAAACCGTAGTGGTGGTGATCGTCGTACGCGCGCGAGGCTGCCTTTCGGATGTTGAGACTATTTAGTCGTCGGAATGCAAAAAATAGGGCCTGGAAATCAGAAGACAAAAAAAGGGGGGCATGAGAGGGGGGGGGAGGGAATTGGCAGACGCACGATGCAAAGACTGAGTTGGCGTAGACTGTCGGGAGGGAAGAAGATGTGTCCATGAGCACAGAGACAGGAGATGCGACTTACGGTGTGCTTGGATGAGAATAGTGCTTAGATGTGAGAGGCTTTGCGGTTGGGCGAGCGTCTAGAGTGTGTGGGCAAAATAGACAGGGGACGGAGGGAAGAGACGTACCAGTATAAGCGCGACCACATCTACGAGTCTGTGTTGACGCGTCGGGGTCAGTGTCGGTCAAGCGAGGGAGAAAACAAGCACACACGTCACGATCGCACCCGTAGCCACCACAAACACCAACAGCCGATTTAACACTGCATCGATGCGGCGTGGTGGAGTCGGAGGACGCGGCGCCCCTGGGAGCGCTGGGAGCGCGTGCGACCATGACAAGTACTTGGCGAGGTGGTACGCCATTGCGCACGCCGAGTAGGTGTCACCGACGATGAATAGCACATTACCCGCGATCACGATTTTTCGGGAGTTGGTTAGGTAGAGGAACCATGTCGGCTGGAGGACGCTGCAAGGTGAAGGGTGACTGAGAGATCGGGTGAAGAAAGGGCAGGTCCTATCGTACCTGAGGACGCTGGCGTAGATGCTGATGGCTGGAGAAGAAGTGAGCGTGGTTTGGGACAAAGGAAGAAGAGTGACTGCCACACTCGCCTGTTCGTGATGTAGACAGTGCGAGCTGTTCGTAGATCAGGGGTTCGTGGGGTCCAAATGGCGAGACGGTGTGCGCTCACCATAGGGACGATGATCCATATATTCTTCGTGACTGCCTAAATATATCAGATCGCCTCGAAATGGACAGACATATATGGGTGCCACTGACATAGCCATATCCGCCATGTAAAATACCTGTAACGAAGTCGATGTTATCCCTCTGAGTCCAGAATAACTCGGACGCACTGATAGACGTAGAAGTCGATGATAAGCTTGAGATAGATTAGTCTACCGACACGCAGTGCGAGACAGACGGACGAGTGCTCACCCCGAGGATGTACGTCCACTTTCCGTCGACCGTAAACAATTTTTCACACGTCACTGGATGATGAAGGATCAAAAGGAACTCACCGCAGTCGACCTGTGTGAGACCGAAACGCTACGCACAACTTGGAAACACAGGGGATCGGATATACACGCACCATGTCCCCGATTCCAACACGTGCACGTCACCGTAGTGAGCGATGAGATAGTTGTCTACGACCCACATTGCCAGTGCTGCGTGAGCGGTTTCCAGGACGCTGCGTGACGAATATGAGTGAGCAGAACGGGATCGAGATCGATCAAAAGAAACCATGGCTTACACGAGAATTGCGACCTTGTAGAGCATACAAGATCGTTAGGTATGGACGTGTTTCCGGTGGGTCTCCCGACGGGCGGGAAGAGAGCGGAAACGAGATGACAACAAGGGATCGAGTCGGACATACCATCGTCTTGAGCCCCCATCCGTCGTGCTCGTATGTGCGAAAGTAAAAAAAGGCTTGCATGCATCCGATCCCGTATAGACTGTGAAGTGGCGTGTGTGAGCAAAAAAAAAAAAAGCAGAGGCTTGGACGTGCACTAGAGAGAGGAAGGTGCCGACGAGTGGGCCTCTCATCAGCGTATTTGCAAGATTGGCAGCGTTTTCCAAGTCGGTGCTGGCCATGTGCCGATGGAAGGTGGTGATTCTTGCGGGATATGATGACGGAGCGCCGACCTTGAATGGACTGCCGTAACTTGTTATACTGTTACTTGCAGGGGGTACACGTGGGGCTTGCACATGGCACTTTGGGCGAGCTGGGTCATATGAACCTGCGGCCTGATAAGAGAGCCGGCATATCTCCACCGTCAGACAGACTTGGGCTGTGTCTGGACTCTGACTTCTGGCGTGGTCTGGCTATGGCGACATAAGCGACTCACTAACTTAGAATAGTCCAACTTGTTAGAATGGGCGCTCCGAAAAAGAGAGAATCCTCCTCCCGGCAGAACAGGAATTGATGAGATCACCGCTCATACACAAATGCCCCCACTGAACAATACCGGGTGGACGAACCTATCGAGGCGGTTCAAGTCACTACAGGGCACTCATGCTTAGTCAGCATGTGGCTGTGCTATTGAGGTTGGAAGAGTTGAAAAGTTCCAAGTCGACAAAGGAACGAAAGGAAAGGAAAATAAACTTGAGATGGGTTGGTTTCCGTAGATGTGAGACATTCCTTTTTTGGCATCTTCCACTCCAACACCACCCCTCGTCGAAAATGCAAGTCGACGACGACGTTGAGATGCTCCACGTCGTTTCCTCTACCGCACCAGCAC
>JBBPLX010000597.1:0-18584 GCA_038090015.1 Leccinellum albellum
ATGGTGAAATAAATGTGATGTACTATGCAGTATCAAAAAAATACATCGTTCTGCAACTCAAAGTCTTCGGCATCCTCAACAACTACAAAACCCTTTGGAACAGGAAGCCACTGTCTGTGCGTCTCACAGTTGTAGTATAGATCATAGTCAATGCCTTCCGCTTCATCGCCAGGCTCCATAGGTGGTCCAGTGAAATGGCAGCCACCACCCTCGTGAAAGCGCTTCTCATATGCGATCTTTTTCCTTGGTGGTGGACAATCTTCCGAGGTTGGATTGTGATTGGGCCCAGGGTAATCAGGGTCTCCGGAATCACTTTGCTTACGCTTTGCTTCAGGTCTGTTCCACCATGTGATGCTGCCTTTCTTGAGCCGAACAATGTCACCCATATTGAGCCCCATGTCCGCCAATACTTTGTTCTCCACGTCATGCAAGATATCTGGCCCAATACCTTGAAGTTGGAGCACGTGCTGGTATGTAGGTGCATGCGCTACTCCAAGATGAGTTTTGGCATAGATAAGGAAGCGTCAGAGGTGTGACAGTGACAGAATAGGCGGAGAAGTCACAGTGATGTCATGGTGCTGCTCAGGTCGGCGGAATGGTGTTACAGGAACTGGAGACCATGGATTATTGGTTATGGTCGTCACAGTGGGTGTAGCCTGTGTAGGCCTGGCAGCAGATTGGATGAGACCAGAATTGAAGTTTGCTCCGAGTGCTTGAATGACAAGTAGTGACGCCAATGAATTGAAGTCGACACTTGGTGTCACCAGCTGATTTGCTGGCCCTGGGAGAGGTTTTCGAGACGGATGTAGATAGGTTCCTTTTGCTGCCAAGGTGAACGACTCAATGTTTGGCGGGTTGCTCAGCATAGCCTGACCTTCCTCCTGTATCAAACCATTAGGGTATTTCTATAATAATAGAGGTAGAAATATACCAATGCGCGACACCAGTCCATGATCAATGCCGGTGTGAGCACAATTGTCCCCATTGGACCAACATACGTATATCCTGCATCAAAATCATTTTTGTAACGAGACTGAAGCTTGAGACGCCAGCGCATAAGACGCATATACAAGTCCGAAGGTTTGTTCTATTGGTTCAGAGTGAAGTTTTATGAAGTTTTATGGGTAACTGGATAGCGCCAACACAAACAGAGATATAGCACATACCGTAGCTTCACCATCATCATCCTCATCTTCTTCTTCATCTGGACCACCTGATGATGCCAAAGTAGTAGCAAGTTTCTCGACGTCTTTCATGTCGACAAAGACCTTCGTGAGAGTAACGGTGCTTTCCTGAATCTTCGTCACCATTTCCTTGTAGTCAGCCTCATGGTCAACATCCATTGCATCACACAGGCTAAAAATAAAAGCAGTTAGAGACATGGCCCAGCCATGGAGGGGAACAAGGGGAAAAGAGCTTACACTTTTACTCCCGGTGGCAAATATTTGAATGGAAAACGACAGTCTGCAGAAACTTTGTACTGCTCTTGCCCATGCTTCTCAAGTAGACTTGTGAGAAAGCTAATATAGTTATTATCGTCGATGGAAAACGCAAGTTCTTTGACCTTGACCGACTTCTCCTCCTTCACAACAGTAGATGCGGAAGTTTTGACACGACTCGAAACACCCTTACTGGCCTTCTTCTTGAGCAGGGAATAGACAGTTAGGGAAACATTGAAGATATGGGCTTTTTCCATGTCGCTATTCAAGTTGGTCACAGTAAAGGTTGGCAGTAGTGTTGTCTGGTCCGGGTGCGGTGGAGTAGGCCACGATGCAAAAAAAGTCAAATGGTCACACTGTGACAATGGTTTTGGGGTCCTGACATTGCCAATTCTAAGCGAACAATTTTTGAGACGCGTTTTCCGCATCGCTATGAAAACCGCTGTAAACTACCTTGCCGTTTGTTCTGTGGTCCTTTGCATGCTCAACAGGCAGCGAGCGTAACATCTTGTGGACTAACTTCAAAGCTCTGAATTTGCCATGTTTTTCCCAGTGATGTGATTGGTTGGTGTCCGACCCGGGGGCAACAATTCTGCTGCAAGGGCCGACTTGTCGGATGCTATTACGCAAATTTCCCCATCAGCATGCAATCTGAACCTCGTCCTTCGGGCCTGCCTTCATGTGATGAGTCAGTGTTCATGCTCAGCGCCTAAACCACTTGGAAGCCCTGTGTCTCTCTGATCTAGATTTTATACGTACCAAAAAGGTCGACAGCATTACTGTTTCATATTTCTGGGAGAGGTTGAGATGATTTAGAATACATATTAGATCTCACTGGCATGTTGTTGTTTGGATGATGCAAAGATATGTTGTATTCTATGAAAGTGCTGAAACATCATGACTGCCGAAGTTGTCGTACCATATAGTATAATTTCAAATTGGGGCACGAATGTCCGGCTTTCCATCCCATGAAGTGGAGGCCTCAGGATTTTGTCAGCTGCAAATATTCAGGCACCTGCAAATGAGGGCTTGCATGGGAAAACCTTACGTAAAAACTGAATTCCCCTTTTACTGGTTTACAGTAGTCTCGTACCCAGACATGCCGGAGATGGGAACGAGACTAGGTTTACGGTGTTGTTTTTCGTTCAAGTTTTTGCCATCAATCGATTCGACCTGTTTGATTGTGGGTTCATCAGTAAGTACCCTTGCAGTTTACTGCGATAACTGTGGTATATATATGTAACACATGGATAGCTTTACTTTGAATTCCCAATGCACTCAGAGGAAAACAATGTCAAAAGATTGCTTAACCTCCAAGGTGGTTTCACTCTTTCTCTGTTGCTTATGGTACACACTGCCCATGTGATACAACTGTACTGTGTGGGAGTTGAACGTTGGGGACTTTAGGGCGTGCCGTTACAATTACGTAACCACTGAATCAATTTGCAGGGAGCGGTACGGCACGTTTGTGGGCAGCTTCGCCACACCCAGGATTCCCACGCAAAGGTCCGGAATTCGTCGACCTTTCTGTGGGAATCTGGACCTTTTTGAGCCCCTAAGTCATGAGACTGGCAAGGGAATTTTCGCCAAGGTCAAAATTTTTGGGTGGCCATGTTGTGCGCCACCCCTGGGGTGGCTCGCCTGTTGGCTCGCGGAACCTGGGGAAGACCAATTTTCCCGTTTGTGCCCGACAAAACCCCTGTGACCCCGCTTCCGTAAACACAAGCGTCTTGAACTGATTGATATGATGGTTTGCAGAAACTTGTTTCATGACTTCATCCTCCTCCGCTTCGTCGGCATAACCTCCTTCCTCTTAACGTCCATAATCGGTTCAAAGCCCAAACTGTGCCTTTGCTTGTGTACGCTGATTGCCTTCACAGAGCACCCATGAAAATACTGGACGTTCTCGATTGTTGGTACAATGTGGGGTGATACATCCGTGAACCATCTGAACGCTGTGTTAAAAGTTTCATCGTCGGTTTTGACTCTTGAGATCGGTTATAAGATGCCACGGCTTCAGTAAAGCCAACATGTACTAAGCACAGAACAATGCATTGGATTATGGATTACACAACATTGTCATTGGAAAACCATCAACCAGATATAGTAGGGGTAGTTTTGTGCCCTTCCGATCATAGAATATGAGTGTCAATGATGCTCATGACCTGTTTCGAATGTGTACTGAATCCGAATATCTCGACACCAAAGGTTACGGTCGGAATCATCATCGCGGGGTGCTTCAAAACGATCACAAGCGTCGAAAAATCCAGAAAAGCGTAGTCTTCCAATTCTTCTCCACGGCCTATGTAATCACGCAATTGATGGCGCAGCACCCGACTGATGTGTTATTGCAAGCAAGGTCCTGGGCCGGCGGTGTCAGACCCTAGTTGCCAAATGACATAGCTTACTATTTTTGAAGTAGCTGTCTAAAGTTAATAAGCGCCCTGCGGCCGCTGCGTCACCAACCTGCGGTGGCCCAGTTCTCGGTCAGTAACAACCTAGTATGCCGATGCTCAGTGCTCAAGGATAAAGGAATGCAACTCGTCAAGGCGACTGACATGATCAACCTTGGCCCGGGGTCACGCTTTAATTCGTATACCATTTTAGCCGTGATCATTCGCGAGCTCGAGGGCAACTTCAAGTTTCTCTTCAAAGTCAGACACCCTCCTAGTAGTCACATATGGTATGTGTTTACGAAGTCGCCACGCATGATACGGTCACATCAGCATAGAGCCCATCATGAGCGACTTGCCACCAGATCACTTGGAGCATTCTGAACATGATCGAAGCAAAGATTGAGGGGATCATCATTGAGTGACAAGTATGTATGCCCGCGGATGCTGAGTAACGGACATATCACTGAGTCTGTCCACCGAACATGAACGGTATTTGTCCTTTTGACAGTTCCCAGGGCGAACACGTCGCGGAGTATAGGCCGATGTTGCATGTGTGGACAACCTAATAACCCCATGGTCCAATGCTGGAGATGGTCGCCAAATCGTTTGTCCAGGCTGCAGGCTCATGGTCGATAGATGATACACATTCGCCTACACTTACGCGTGCGTGCACTGAACTGGGGCCAGTGTCGCTGGACAACATGCCCATCATTCGTTCTGCTACATACTTGAAGAAGTCGTGCACAACGGCAAACAACAAGGTACAGGACTGGATTGTACTACAGTACATATGCTCATAATGCATAACAAAATCTCATAATGCATACTACCAAAACCTAATTATTTTAGCTGAGAGTGTACAAAATCCTAATATGCATTATGAGATTTTGTTATGCATTATGAGCATATGTACTGTAACCTTACTCCGCTACCCGATATATGCGCTTGTAACAGTCTATTTTTCTGTGCTTTGTATGTAGACACGCTTCGCACGTCCCCCCTTCGACATCCATGCCTCGCTGCCCCAGCTGTAGCAAAATCCTTCCCTCAGACAATGCCATTCTACAACACATGAATTAGCCTACCTCTCGTTGTTTTGGTTGGGTAGACGATTTGGTTAAAATTGGCGAACTTATCGAACAAGATGCCGAAGAAGACATTCAAAAGAGCCCCTCGCCGCGGGTAGCTGCACAATCTGGAGACTGGATCACGCCTGATGAAATGGACGGCATGGATATAGATCAGCTTGGGGACCCATATGACACCACTGTGGAGGAATTTCTGGGTGCCGCCGCGGTATTCTCACACCAACCAAATTCATTTTTGGAGCGCTTCAACTGGGGTCAATTCTCAAATCAGCGTCGTTCAAACCTCTATTACCCATTTGCGTCCCGTACAGACTGGGAATTTGGACTTTGGCTGACGCGGTCCGGCCTAAGCATGGCCACTATCGACAGCCACTTGTCCCTTGAACTGGTAAGCTTGCCATTGTTTGACTTACACTACCGGCAACAGCTTAACTTTTTAGGTGAAAGCCCTCCCCCTCTCATTTCAGACAGCACATCAGTTGCACAGCCTGATTGAGCTTCTTCCGAGCAGACCAGAATGGAAATGTCGTGTCCTGTCAACAAAAGTGCCAATGAAGTCACCGGTCAGACTCTTTTACCATGACCCTGTCAAGTGCTTAGAGGCGCTTTTCAATCACCCCCTATTCCACGACAAGCTCGAGCTCGTTCCCTGCTGTGTCTACCGAACAGCTGAATGACTTGTCCGCGTTTACAGCGAATGGATGACGGGGAATGCTGCATAGGAGATGCAGGTCAGGGTTTTCTCATTGTCATGATACATTGATGTTAAATTCACTCGCTAGACTCAAATTCCTGACAGAGCTACCCTCCTTGGTGTCATTCTCTCGTCCGACAAGACGAACATCTCGGCCCTCGTTGGAGACCGGTGTGCCCATCCGCTTCTGCTCGGACTGGCCAACATCCGCATGTCCACTCATCTTAAGCTGTCGTCCGATGCTTTCCTTCTGACTGCACTTCTTCCCATTCCCAAGTTTATTCATCAGTCTAGGTGTATCTGCAGTTTACTCTCTGATCGAATTATCCACGAGTCCCTCGATATCGTTCTGCAGCCCTTGAAGGAAGCTGCTCGTCATGGTTTAATGATGAATGATCCTCTCAGTAATCTGCGATTTTGCTTCACTCCTATTGCCTCATATATCGTCGATACGCCAGAGGCCTGCATGCTCGCAGGAGTAGGGGGAAAGATGTCCCCTATCACTACCACAATGTACAAGGAGTTCGGAGACCCGAACCAACATCCATTCTGCACAAAATCATATACGTTGAAACAGCTCAAACGCATCAAAGTTCACCCTGACGACCTCCAGAGATACCTCAAAGCCACGCAAATGTTTCGTTTAAACGGCGTTGCATTACCGTTTTTCCGGGACTGGCATATGGCAAATCCCTCAAGGTTTTTGACCCCAGAACCACTCCATGGTTGGCACAAGAAGTTTTGGGACCATGCGGTTAAATGGGCAATCAACATTATGGGGCCCGAGGAACTCGACTTCCATTTCTCTGTCCTTCAGCCTTCAGTAGGATTTCGACACTTCAGGGAAGGGATATCACATCTCAAGCAGGTGACTGGGAGAACACAACGAGACGTTCAAAGGTATCTCATTGCAGTGATTGCTGGATCTGTCCCACCTAGCATGGTCATGGCAATCCGCGCCCTTCTGGACTTTTATTATATTGCACAGGCTCCAGAACTTGATGATACTGATTGCGATGCGTTGCTCTCGTCGTTACGCACTTTTCACAAACACAAGAAACATGTTATCACGGCCGGGGGGAAGAGGAAAGAAGAAAAAAATTATTCTGAATTGGTACATCCCAAAGCTAGAACTACTTCAAAACATAGTTCCTTCCATCCGGGACTCTGGTGCACCGTTACAGTGGACCGCTGATATAACTGAACATGCTCATATCCTGACGATCAAGCACCCGGCCCGCAGGAGCAATAACGTTGACATTGACCCGCAGATTTGCAGGTATCTTGACCGTCTCGAAAAGTGCTCGAGGTTCGAGCTTGCAACATCCCTTCGAGAGCTCCAGGGAGGAATTGTAGATTCTAATAGAGATGATGCTGAAAGCACCTCCGCCACTGATGCATTGGATGATACTAGACTTGACGGTGACGCCCAGCTCTTCCAGTTGGTTGTGAAGGTCGGTCAACCGAAGCGTTCCCCTACCGACTACTTCTCCAAAGCATGCAAACTATCGGTTGCACCTCCTGTTTCCACCCCCTTTCCACCTCGCACTTTCATTACTGGTGCTGGTCGCGTTGCAGTCAATCTCGCCAGAGACCCCAAGATTAGTCGTAGTGCAATCGATGATGTCACTACAAAATTTCAAATTCATGATCTTCAGGCTGCGCTTGGTGACTACCTTCTATGCGAGACATCAAAACTACCTCATTCCATCACTGGACCCCACTCCTCACCACGCAATTGTCACCTCCCTTTCACTCAGCTCGCTGTCTGGCATACAGTACGTCTGCAACAGATGCCATTCCACTCAGGCAGTGACTTGGAGCCTGCACAGACCATTACCGCCTCTCCACCTTCTGATTCTTGGAGGTATGGTCGTTTTGACGCAGTTATATTCAACGTCGATCCTAACAAGGATTGGCCACAATCTGGACTTTCAGGTAAGTCTCATTGTCTTTGAGTTTGGGTTCAGTCATTTCACTTCCTTATTTCATAGGTCACTCCATAGGGGAACTTCGTCTGATCTTTCGCCCAATACCACCCCATGGTCAGAGACCTTGGTGGTCCCGCAAAATTCTTGTTTATGTGTATCGGTTCAATATTGTTTCTCAAGGTAGCCGCCAATCTGATACGGCCACCTCCATGGACATTCTCCGGCGAGCGACACGGGCAAATGGAATGCACTTAGGCAACGTCATTTCCCTTGATCAGCTCCGTTCCCCTGCAAACTTAATCCCGTGGTTTGGTAGGGTCGCAAATAAGCGCCTGTCTTCCTCCAACAGTCGTGCTTTATCCGACGAATTTTGGCTCAACAAGTACTGGGACAAGGAGACTTTCTATGCACTTTACAATAGCTCTAAGTAGTGTCATGTAGTATCATGCTGTCTTCCGTCTAGTATTATGCTCTAATACTTGATTTAGAGTTGCTATCCGGTTGTGATAATCTCCCAATGGTGACGGATCTCATTTGCTCTCGAATGTATTATTATGCCAGTCAATCGAAACCGCCTAAGGCCCAGGCTGCAAATTCAATAGCTCTTCACATACCCTTCCATACCCACCTGAACCGCTACCAAGTTGTACCAACTGTCAAATCAACCCCAGCATGTGTCCCAGATTTCGCCTCCCATTGCCCAACTCGACCCCTTCAATGTCCAGCCTATTCTCACCCATCCATCCTCAACTCGCCCCAATAGCACCGTCCACCAATGCCACCTTTTCTGTGTTTGGTTGTCCTACACCGGTGCAGACAGCCCAGCCCGTGTATGTCCAGACTCCACCATCAGCCCTTTGCTTATTGGTGCCAACAGTAGCAACAACAACATCCACTTATGTCCATGCACGAGCGTAAACTCCATCCCAAGTGCATCCTCAAGTCGCGTCTGCCTGCCAGTCCTCGTCCTCTTCCCGCACAACACCGCTCGTGCCCAACCACCGTTGATTCGCCCACTGGCGCATCCGCATGCACTCGGCATTCTCCTGCTCCCCAACATTGCTCGACGACCTATTTCCCGCTGCCGCATCTCCATACACTCATGACTCTATATACGTCCAATTCATACACCGCTTCTTACTCACCTTCATCCACCACTACCCCTGCGCCGTATACACCAGTCTACCCCAACGTCGACTCGGCTACTTCAACCACACCCGGCACACATCTGATTTATATCGAACACCGTTTCAATCAGAACACCAATAAATAGTCGTCCTCTGGCATATTGTTTTCAAGGTGTGTGACAACTTTCATATGCCACACGGCTAGCAGACTCAAGACCCCCGAATTCTACTGGAGCAGATATTCTTCTTCAGACACCCGCGGGTTCGAATGTTTCCTTCATCGAGGATCGCATGATCGGCGGAATCATGGGTTTTTATTTCTTTTCGGGACTAACTCCTTTAGACGTCCTAGCACAATATGGCGCCATTATTGGATATCCGATGTAGCAACCTCTTTGGGGCTTTGGATCTCATCCATGCCGGTGCGTTTTAGCCTTGCATTCATATAATAACTAGACAACCCAGAATTTCCACAATTGGGGCTATACTAATATCTGGGAAGTGAGGGAAGTAGTTGAGCAGATGCGTACAGCCGAGATTTCCCGACTTGGTGCGTGCCATTCTTGGTACCGTAAGTGTAAGGTTACGTTGGGGGTTCTTTACAGGCCACGAACAACCAACACTGTAAGCAACATATTGGTTACCCAAGTTTCAGTGTTGACAGACGTGGTGTGTTTCTCGCTGGTCGTTCGGAAGGTTTGCACTGAGCCACAGACTTAGTATGATCCGTTCACTGTAGCCTAGTACGTTTTATCCACTGTCCTTTTACTAATTGGCTGCAGAGACGTTTGGATCAAGAACCCGAATGGTTCTCTTTAACATAGGTGAAGTGTGGCCAGGGTATACTGTACGTTGGGGTGTGTTGGGTTTATCTTTGTTATCCGAGTCCAATATGGTATATCCTAACTGGTTCAGCACAAACTTTCAACCGTATTGGACGGAAGCACTGACGAACTGGAGTCAAACTGTACCCTTCTCAGATATATGGCTTGACATGAATGAAGCAAGTTCCTTCTGCAGATACTCCTAGTATGTGGTCTGCATTGTAGAGGCATCTTGATGATGACGACAAACAGTGGAGCTGGCGAAGATCTTTCTGCACTGACACCTGAGAACGTAGCTGGAAGGGTTCTGACAGGCTGGCCGAAATGGTAAATCTTAATGTACTTCTTGTCACGACAGGATCTCACATCTCAACCAGTTAATGTGACAATATGGGGCACCAGTGGCAACATGGCTATCAACGGAACATCAATCAATTCGTGTACAGCGGATTCGCAACAAGGTGAAGAATACCTACGCGATCCACAATGGTAGCCCCTACTCACAGTACTCCACATTGGACTCACCAGTGTTTCAGGTTTCGGACCCCTCCCTAACCCCACGGTCGCGCCGAATGCCACTCACCAGGGTGGCTACATAGAGCTTGACCTGCATAACATATTTGGACTTATGGAGGAAAAGACGACATATCTTTCTCTTCATGGCATCCACCTAGAGCAGCGCTCCTTTTTGATCAGCCATTCCACCTTCCCTTCTTCTGGAAAGTGGACTGGGTCATTGGGTGGGTCGCGTTTGATATAAGATCATTCAAACGTCGAGGATCTAATGTTCCCAGCTTGGCGACAACTACAAGAATGACAATACATGTACCTCAGCATCCAGGGTATCCCAGGCCCCCAATTCCAGATTTATCAGATTCCAATGGTTGGTGCAGATACCTGTGGATTCGGTACATGCTGCCCTTTTCAATATGCGGAAATTCTAGTGTTTTCTCTCACTATTTCATATGACAATACCGATGAAGAGCTATGTAATTGCTGGATGCAACTATCTGCTCTCACGCTATTGTACAGGAATCATAACACCTACGGTGCGATTCCGCAGGAACCCTGCCACTGGCCCAGCATCGCGGAGGCATCACGCACCGCTATTGCAGTTCGCTACACTCTCCTCTATTGGGTGCGTAGTGCTTATCACTTTGTTAAATGAACTACATCTAACCAATTGGGATGATGGTATACTCTTCGCCAATCCCTTCACTGAGGGCTTTCCACTCGTCAGGGCTCTGTTCTACGAGTTCCCTGACGAACCCGAGTTGTTTGCTATCGATAGACAGTCAACCCAGTAATGTCAGCTTGAACATGTACACGATATCCCTAGATTGCATTCTTGTCACAATCTTACTCGAGTAGCTGCTCTATGTCTACCTCTAGATCTGCGTCACCTAGCATGATGCGCTTGCCCTCACCACCATACCTGATACTCTGTCCCCGCCCAGAAAGCATCTGAGTTGCACCTACCCACGTCCGCAAACTTTGGACTCTAGATCAAGCAAACACGGTAAGCACTACACCAACCTTTCCTTTGCCGTCATGCCCAGTTGTAGGCAAACTTTGGAGGGCGTACGCAAGTTTCTATGCTAGTTTGATATATGCATGTCGGTGCACTTTGTTCATGCACCTCTTTAGCAGCTACGCAACCGTAGGTTTGATTACGAAATCACCGTGCCACCATGGAACAATGAAGCCAACTTCCAAACAGGTTGTCACAACCATGAATCATGAAGTCTCTAACAGCTTGTCTACTTGCGGCTAGTTTCGTCTATGTATCAAGAACTCGCATCGGTCTTGCTAGTCAGCCGACTAATTCAATGTCTGGACGAAATAGCTGAATGTTACATAAAATAATATATGCTATTATACATGGCTCTGTGATGGGTGCAAGGATTAGTATGTGCGGGCGACGAGATCGTTGCATGGAACGTACCTCTACCTACGGAGCCATGATGCTGAGCCCGAGCAACGTTCTGGGTCCTCTATTCGTCCTCGTAGCCTTAAACAGGTCTCCGTGCACATTTCAGAACTTAGGCAGAAAAAGAAAAAAAGGATAATCAACCATATAGTCAGCAGTCATGGGGTTTCACAAGGGTATGTGGTTGGTATGTGTTCAGTAGGGACGTAACCAAAGTACTTTTGCGGGATCGATGGGACTGTCAAAGTGAAAACACCCGCACTCCCTATGAGACAAGATGATCGGTTGTCCATGGGCAAGATATTACTACGGAGATCATTCATCACGAATAAAGAATTAGATTCAGTACTTGCAAGGTATCTGTAAGTCCTCCTAAATGATGAGACGAGAGACACCATGAGGCGTCGTTAATCTCCTACAGATGGATGAAGCGAGGATCCGCATACTAACGGCACCAGCAGCTCACCTTGAGCAACTCGTAGTAGGCATTCGGACAGTCTCTGAACGTGAACAACCCCCAGCTGAGAGAGGTGAGGGAGTATACTCCGAAAGATATTGATAACCAAGGGATCTATGTCAAAAATGTTAGCAGATGAAATCAAGCAAAGACGGAACACGCACGATGGGCAGGAGTTGGGCGACGACGTCTGAACTCAAGGAATAGGACAAAGAAAAATGCGAGGAGGTACACTAAACGGCGACGTTGTTGTACCGTGCGAAAGTGACTGCTAGCGCTTTGTGTGTGCGTTTGTGCGTCCAAATTTTCGCGCGCCTTGCCTAGTTCTGTTGAGTCCGATTCGCTCAAGCCAAAGCCAAAGGCTAGCACACCCCTTCAACGTACGGCCTCTGCTTTGCTTCCCATCCGTTTAGATCCGACCCCAACTCACAGCTTGATTAGGCCCGTATTCCTTTGCGACCGCTGAACGCTACCTCCCCGCTCGCCTACGCCCCTCACCTTACACAAGATTCCCAGAAACTCCACGACGCATGGTGGATCCCACGGTGGGGTCAGGATGGCAAGATTTTCGTATTCGGAAACGGCAGCTACATTTGTTAGGGATTGGGCAAGGCTAGCTCCTTGTGAGGTCAGCTCACTCCGAGATACCGAGACGAAGGAACTCAAATTCGTGACGGACCCCAATGAGTAAGACACGTACTACGTTCTTTCTTGAGCAAAACGACTGGTTTCCCCTGTCTCCGTTTTGCAGGAAAACCTGAATACAGGGTGACTTGGTCATCCTCGGACACGTTGCACCACTGCAAGACCCCGTGGATGATGCTTCCTTTTCTCCATTGAACCCGTCTCTTGGTATGAGCACGTTCCTAGCTTGCTACGCCTTCTCTCTGGCCCTCACCAGATCCACCGCGCTCGCCGTAATCGAGGACTCCCTCGAGGCATACCTCCTCTCCATCGCCTAGCTCCCCCACTTGCTTGAATAGACTGGCAAACTTGTACTCGGCCACCAGGCTCTCATGAAGAAGTTGGGCGTCCTGAAGAAGTTCCGCCAAGGGCTGAACCTCAAACGGGAGAACCTCTCGGATACCCCGGATCTCTACTGGGCCGAACCAGAGCTAGAGGGACTTTTCAAATCCATGACTACCGCGCTGGAGGTCAATGAGAGCATCACTTATGCGACCAAGGTGATTTTTTTGACTCATTGACTCACTGGAACTTGTTCTCAATCTGAACGTAGGTTCAATTGACCCTCAGACAGCTGCTTACGGAGGTATGCGTGAACGTTGTAGTTTCACGTCCAGTGCCCTCAACCTTTTCAGTCCTCGGTCACCGCATAAAATTGATTATTATTGCTCTCATTGCCGTCGAGGTTATCGTTGTGAGTCCGGTCACACTCAAATCCTTTTGTGACTTGATGTATATTCGAATGACAGGCATCGATTCGAGAGAGACCTAAGCTTTACCAGATGATCTTGGTTCCTCAAAAGAGAAAGAATCGCTTGTCATCTAATCACACTAATTGGTTCTTCAGATAGCAGGATATATACCACACTACGGTGCACAACTCACTTCTATATGTCTCTCCGTATTCTATACTGTTTTGGAGAGCTACCATCATGGCAATCGATAAGTAACAACTCCACAAAGGTTACAGGAAGATCCTTACCTTACGAGTCTGCTCGTGAACTTCCCCTTGACATCGATTTTGTTTCCAGACTCGTTACGGGCTTTCACGAAATGCAAGGTCGCAGGCATAGTCATGATGATCACCCGAATGTTCCGATCTGCCAAATGCTTTCCAGGGTAGATGCGGCTGTGCCATCTTTTCAGTACCACGCACGCGAGCAAAGACCGAGACGGCATATTCACCGGCTAAAACTAAAAGGCATAATGTGTCGTGCCTTTGGCGATAGCTCTATTAGGTGTTAGATGACATTCGGGCATGAAGGCCATGGGATCATCAGACTGTGTTGAGTCCCGTCCCATCACCTGCACTAGCTTAGCTTCAATGCTCGACGAACAACCAGATGCCGATACGGTTCAACTTGAACGCGCTACAGTTTGGGTCCATGAAGAAGCTACTCGTTGGAGTCAGATCATCCTTGTAGTACCTCCACATACCACGACCAGTGATGTATATGAAGGCATGTTACGGTACATCCCTAAGGGTGGGTTCAATAAACTATCATCAACAGTGGTCCTCGAATTTCACATATACTGACGGTCTTCCAGTTATCAGTGGCAGGGATATGTCAACTTCCGAAAAGCACCCTTGGCGGCCTTTTTCGCCTTCAATCCATTGTCAGAAACACATGAATTCTGAGGAAACCTCACCGCCCCCTACCGCATGCAAGACCGGCTACGACGAGTGAACGTTCAACAGCCATTCCCGAAGAGGCGCGCGCGGCCCGAAGCTGCTGGCCTCTAAGTTGGTCGTTGACTCTGTATTATACCCGCGGTACCATTGGTTTCCTCCGCGACCTTTGCACATCACACCTTGCTGGAGGGTCATTTTGTCATACACCTTACGAAACTCCGTTCAGACCGTCGCCATCATCGGTCGCTTGGGTCCCGAAGAACTGTCTGCCGCCGCATTCTCGATGATATGCTGGGGTTTGTAACTAGCTAGTCCTTCTCCGTTGATCTGAAATGTGCTCAGGGGATCTCATATCTGCATGATGGTGTATCACACTCGGCGGTGGACCTGCCCTGGATACTTCATGGGTGACGCCTGCCAGACCGCCCTGTCCATCCTCCCTTTATGGACCATCTTCGTCTCCATCGGCTTCTTGTAGTCCTTCATAGAACCCCCACGCTATCGAGGAGCCCGTCCGTCTTTGTAAAGTGGTTCAAGCCATCATGCAGTACTCATCTTTGGAGCCTCAGGATTCAAAATATTTGAACCTCTCAAGAGATACCTCCGGTGTCAATGTGAGCCTCTAGTGTTTGCCGACACGCGCCTCATTCCTCAAAAGGTCATTTGTAGGCATCATGTGGGCCTCGGCATTGGTCTTGATCCCTGTCTTGGCCCCTCAACCTTACTTCGAACGTGGTCTTGGTTCACTGCACACCGCTCGGAATGCTAGGTTGCCCGGTAGTGCTAACAATAATCTACTGGCTAGCTCTCTTCCATTAATCATTGTGGCGTGGTTGCCACACGCACAAGGCAATGCGACCTGGGGCTTGAAGTTGCATGACTAGAGCAACTACTGAGGCTGTTGCTAAAGTGAACAACACTTCGTTTTTTTCACTCTGCAACTACGGATCTGCAGGGGATGGTGTTCCTGTCAATCGCTTCCACAAAGCCCTGCTTCAGGAAAAGGAAAGATTTACGCAGAATACACTAGTTTCATGAAAACTTCCAATTAACCCACCTCCAACGGTAAATGGTCCAGTTAATAAAACCTATGGGCTATCCACACTGCAGGCTATGGACATTCTGGAAGTCAGTGTTTTCACCGAGATAGAATCACAGATCAAGTCAATCTCTAGCCGTTGAACGTGGCATTGAATTGTCCGTTAGGGACGAGTCATCCGAACGCACTGTCGCTTCCAACTGAGATGGGTTACCTCAGACCATGCTCAATCTTGTCATGGGGACTGTCCTTCTACTGAGAAGCCCGACGTTATCCGAATTGACTCCAAGTACAAGAGAACGTTTCACCGGATCTGCGGCATTCAGTTCCTTCGTCTGCTCACACCTACCATTCCATCCCGCTTGATTCCTCTCCAATAAAATCCTTGAGAGCTGGAACTCACAATCACACAGAGCCATCACTCTCTCGGACTACCGACTACCCTCCAGAGAATCGTGAAAGGGATGTCTTCACAGCCCCTCTACCGGACTCGATCCAGAACCCACATACAATCCTTGTCCCATTAAACGATTCTCCACTGAGAACTGTAGCTCACAAAAGTGGTTCCGTGGGGTTTCCGATGTTGCCTGCACCATTTCCTTTACGTAAATCAATACGTATTACACAAGAAGCAACTGCTAGTTCCGCAATTCCATCCACTGTATCTCCAGTGCCACTTGACAAGAGAACCTCCCGGTTGATGAAGGCTCGCGAGGCCAAGGCAATGGAGGGAACGAATTCCTTCCATGGTAGTTCTGTTGCGGTGGCCACCACTACAATTCCCCGAGTATCAACCGCAGTCAAGCGAAAGGATGAGGAAATGTAGGGAGAGGACCAGCGTAAACTGAAGGTTGCCAAATCCACTGGGGTTGACATCATACCACTGACTTCTAAGGAGACTGAGAAGACCAGCCACCGTGATGTCCCTTCTGTACAAGCTGATCCAACCGCTACGTTTTCCATCACAACCATATCGGCTGACTAGCTGAAGTCTCATGCAATGGATGTTGATCAACCAATCGGTTGGGCGGACTCCACCAAAGATGGCCTTATTGATCTATTTAAGCATATCGCTGAAGGACTCGAAGCACACGCCGGTCAAAGCATGGGCAAGTCACTTGGTGGTACAGTGGCTGCTGCACTTGCCGAGGTGTGAGCAGCTGCCAAAGCAAAGGTAGCTGAACAGAACAAGGACAATGGCATTTCCAATGATCCTGGAGTACTTCTCGACGATGATCTGTCTGACCAGGAATCCCTCGAGAATCAGACATGGCCAGATGATCGATCTCCCTTGGTTCCTGCTCTTCAAGTAGAAGGGACGACACATCGACTTAGTCTCTCAGATCTGACTCAAGATGCTATACAGTGCAACGAATCCAAACCCGTTCCACCACGGTGTTGAGAGAATCTAACACATGTCTAGGTTCTAACAGGTTAGGATCCAACTCCACATCATCCCGAATGTTAAGAGTCAACTAAGAGCTGTCGCAGATTTCTCAGTCTGGTGCTTCTGGACATATTAACCGTCGGCACGGATTTGCTCCTGCAAGTCATCGCCACGATATCGTTCGGCTTCGGTGAGTCTATATTCCAACTCGGTGTCGGTCAGGTGAACAAGAATCGCGGCACCAGGGGTTGTAGCCCAATCGTGTCGGTGATTTCATTAGGGCAAGAACTGCATCCGGTTCCCGCACAGCAGCTCATGCAAGCACGTGTGTCAGCGCATGGATTGGCTTCAATACTTCTAGTCACAGGAGATGTCAGTCTGTCCCCCCCGTCTAATGCTCGATTCACGCTGAGACAGCTTCCCTAGAAATTTGGATACCTATTCAGCAACGACGAAGAGGTGCGCGCCTGGCCTGGTCAGTGACGTCATGCCACTCGTGACGTCCTTCCAGGTGAGCTCAACGTGCATTCAAAACGGGTTACTATCTGAGCTGAGTATCTGGAGATTGCGGATGGGTTGGCAAATTCGTGTGGTGTCCTCCGCAGGTGGGGTAAGCGTATCGCTGGGGCTTGCATTACTCATCAGTTGAGAAATAAATGACCAGGCCGTCAGCACCTTGGTGTCTGTTTCAATATCATCGCTTACTACGGATGAAGATGCCACGGTGCCCTGCCCGCCTCTTCTGGCTTTTCGCCCTGTTCTCGCCTCTCCGCCTGTTCCCCGCCATTTGCCTCCTCAACCGATCACCCGTAGTTGACCGGTGACCACACCCTTTTCAATTATTTTGTCCATAGTCGCGTTCGGCGACAAGTCGACCTCCCTGCTCTTAGACCGAGGCTTCAGACAAATAGCATTCTATGAACAACTCCCGGCCAACAATCCTTCTGGATTAACGATGACACCATCTCCGTGGCTACCAAATAATAAGCATTAAGACAAACCTTTTACATGTTTCTTTTTTTTTCACACGGAGTCACGCGTCTCGTAGAAATGACAAATGACCTGACGCATCGATACGCTCGCCAGCTAACCGGACGAACCTGTAGTAACTACTACGATTCTATGCCATATTGGTATTGATTCATATGTGCTGGTAATGCCATAAAAGTAGGTTAGCAGTTGAAATCGTAGTGGATTGGGAATCCCGGGCTATATTCCATATATGTGAGTTTACAGTAAACTTTAACCATCGTCGTTGTGCAAATGTCTTCGCTCTCTCATTCATTCCCTTCTTCTGCTGTACCTCCGTCGAGCTCGGGCTTCATACATAGGCTGCCCAGTCCCCAAGTACCAAGGCCTATTGTACAAAATGGACGTATGCTGTTGAGTGAACGTCAAATGCAAAACAATGATATGATGGATATTTCCGACCCAAATGTCGGAGACTCAGCTGGTTCAGAGGCGCTGGAAACTCCCCTGGACCATTTGGTGAGTGGCAGTTGGTGCCACAGTATTTGTTCTCGAACATGTTACAGTTGTTAAGCTACATGAATGATCCCTCTGCACCGTATCTCCACCTTGAAATTGCTCGTGCCAGGTGAGCCGTCCTACGGGCCCAGGTGCATCTTGTTACGAACCCCGTTCATTCACCTACCTTTTTCATTTATTTTCCTCTTTTCAAAGTCACGTGACCTGCTTAGTCAGCTAATCACATGATCAGTCACGTGATGTCACGTGCCACTGTCTTTATCTATGATGTCATAGTCTAGACCGCCTCATGGCGTACACGCGTATTTAATCTCCGTTGATACTCTCACACCCGTGAGAGCACTATAACCTTATTAGGTAGTCGTAGATAGCTTATCGTCAGACACAGCTTGGTCTGTGCGCATGTACTCGTAGTATATATAGTTGAATGCAGCAACGGAACAAGCCAGTCTTGTTCTCGTTGGATT
>JBBPLX010000598.1:0-18580 GCA_038090015.1 Leccinellum albellum
GATTGGATGGAAGATGAGGGGAGCGGCTTGCGACGGAACCATAGGTCTGGTATGCAGAACCGTACGGAGGGCGGACATTCGGACGACGAAGAGAGAACCTCGGTCATACGCGTGGACCCAGGCAGTCGTGTAGTTTCTTATCATAATAGTCAGTCCACGCGGAGGCACCAACGAACAATAGGCAGGGCACACCTTGATTCGCAGAACCTAGCATCTCGAGCGCATATTCGATCTGTCCGCCCCCACGCGAACGAGGGAGCACCTTGAGCAAACCCAGCTCCTTCACAACGCCGTCGACGACGTCCTCTACCGTGTTCTCTTTCCCAAAGAACACTGTCCACTCGAACCCATCGTCGATCTCCGGTATGCGTAAAAAAATGAGCGGGAGTGAATGCAGGGGATGTCGAGCGACGAGCCGTAATACTGGGCCGGCATGCAGCGATCGGGATGTTGGGAAGGACAAAGATTTGGCCACGAGCGACGTCGGTGGTAAGATCCCTGTAATGACGATTACGGCAACATATCGCAACGTTTCACCGACTCGGACGCACCGTCGTTGAGAGCGATCAGCTCCGTCTGGTCCCACAAACGACCTGGCGTTTCCTTGCATACGCGCTGAAGTGCCCATACGGAGGGTGCTACTTTGTCAAGCACCACAGTACGCTTGACGTCGTCCAGCTGTGTTAGGGTTCCGATAAGGTCTTGTGCTGTAGTGTCCGCTGTGATGGTGGGGTATTGAAGGCTACCGTCCAGCAACAGCACGGGAATTATCAGGGGACCAGCATCGCTTGTTGTCATCCCCTCTGTAGGTAGTGGTGGGTAGTAGTATCTGATAACCGCGGGAATTGGACGTCTACTGCTCTAATGCATCACATTCAGATTCATCCCGTCCTGCATGGTAACCTCAGCAAGCGCTGTTTTGGAACGATGCAACGAATCATCAAAGCCAACAGGCTCGGACTTTGGGAAACGAGCATCTTCGACGAACATACCGGAACTTCGGACTCTGCTAGCCCATCTCGAACCAGGGCAGCCCATCAGAGAGGTGCTGGATCGTCTCGCTAGCTTTTATACCGAGCTTTGGTGTGTTCATTCATTGTGATTCCCTCGGCGTTGACAACGTACTATATCTCAGCACTGCGGCCACGTACTGCGAATTAGAATGGGAATGGCCTTTGGAAGCCCCAAAGAGCCTGCTCAGCGGATTACGGAAGGCGTTGCTGAGGCCGGTGGACACTGACCTTACGCAGAAATGACCTTACGCAGAAATGCATCGATATTACTGAGGCGCTGCGTGTCAATTCCAAGTGAATCTCTACTGGATGCTCCATGCAAAGTCCTTCTGATCTCGTTCGATGTGCTCGATCGGTGATCAATAGCGCATAACGCCTTGGTCAAATTCGTAAAGCTTGGTATGGTTGTTTGCATTCCATCTCAGTTTTACCCGTTTATTATTTGACTATGATACAGCTGACGGATGTCCAGACGATAGACGACTCCTTGAGAAAGTTTGCAAGTTCCAACCAATGTGATGGTACCATCCTCATCTTGATCACGCTTGAAACCACGGAAGGTAAGAAGATCCCATCAATGCAGAAAAATCGATTTCCGTTCGCGTCGCGCGGATGAAGTCGACCACTCTTTCTGCGGCCTTGGCGCTGGCGTGTCTCGTCAAGATTGGTAGGCTACCTTACCTTAGGGTCGGACAGCGACGCGGATTATCGACCTATTCAGACAGACGACGTCGCAACCGTAGTGTCGGAAGACAAGGTCGTTGCTCTCGCGAGCATTATAGGTACGCTTTAGTGCCATTGGTTTGATAGCCTGAGGGAGAGAATATGGTCTTCAGGTCTTGTCTAGGCCGCTCGAGTGTGGTTTCTTGCTCACATGTGCTCAGTACTACTAGTGACATCTGCCAATAAAGCTGTGTTTGGGGGGACTGCCAGAACATTCGCAAACTACTGTCTCAAATTCCGGAGTTGTGGGCGAGCTGAAGGACATGATCAGATGCGAGCATTTACTAAGTTCGGTGAGCACTTCGTCTTCCCTGCTCACTTACTGGTCGGTCTGTGGACAAGGGCGGGGACACACTTCAGGATCACAACACTAGTTATATGCGCTTATTACACGAAGAGTTACATACTGTTCGAATAGTTGATGCTCTCTCGCATTTATCTTTGGTACATTTTCATAGCATACACTGTTCACCTTACAGCCTGAGAACATGCAGGCTCACTCCGCAACTATGTACCCAGCATTCTTGAACCACTCTTGTGCCTTCTTGCTTGTAGCGCATCCCGCAGCTTCCAAAAGTGCATAATACGGATCCTCGTACTCCTGTAACTTATGACGATGGTGACGAATATACGTCTTGACTAAAAAAACATGCCATAAGTATTTCCACACTTCCGAGGATCACATACAAGTGCTGAAAGATTCTTCAATCGGTATGAGACCAGGCGAGTACGGAGGACATAAAAGTAAAAGACAGCCTGCGACAAGCCTAAGCACCGGTGCAAGATTTGGATGCGAGTCCCAGATAAACATACTTGCACTCTCGACGAGATCAGTCAAATCTTGCAATTGATCATGGCGAATCCGACAGTTCTCAAGCACCATAACAGAGCGTTCCCCGGGAAACGGATTCATGTTACGGAGCTATATATCTGGAGTCATAGAATGCAATAAGATCCTCATTACTTACGACGTCTTGAACAATAAAGCCGTAGAATTCATCAATATCGCATAAGCCTTCTATTGCATGGAATGCATAATACCCATCCTTCGTCAAGGCCGCACACAAGAAGTATCGAGCCCCACAAATATCTTGGATCAGATTCTGAATTCGTCCGCTCTGGTAAGTTCTGCCGAAGTGTCGTGCATAGGTATGATCATCTAAGTTGCATGTTTCACCGACAATAATAAACTCGGATCCATCGCCAACGAAACCACGGAGAGTCTGCTTGAACTCCTCGCATTGAACCTTGTCCCGACGGTCCCTCTCCGAAGCAAGTTTCTGAAGTGTTGCTCGGGTGAGTCCAGCATCATTAAGGTTTCGAGAAAGTGTCGGTGTCGAGACCTCGATCTGGTGTTCAACGGCAAGCCAAGTGTAGACCCCTTCGAGAGACAGATCGGAAGCCTCAGTGTATAGTTCTTCAATGGCGCCTAGGATTTCTCGGGTGATCTTGCGCGTGCGTCCAACGAGAGCAGATGGTGGCCGGTTGACATCACCGTGCTCTTCAAAGGTTCTTCTCCAGCGGTAGCAGCTACTCCTTGAGACCCCCAGGGCATCGCAGATGTCTTCGAGGTTCCAGCCAGTGTTCCAAAGGCTGAGAGCAGATTCTTTCAAGCCCTTGCTGATGGAGCGATTGACCATCGTGTGCTGTCCACGCTGATTGGCAAGCGATCTATATATAAGTTTAACTTGGTTGGGTTTCAATTTATTCACCGCCGCTCGGAATTTGCCTAGCTACCACCTATATATGATGTCATAGCTGAACGAGACAGTACAGAATCACTACACCAACAGAGTTACACATAGTAAAAGCAATCAAGCAAGATACAATAGCTAAACCAACTTGAACATCATATCATGGATGGGAGGACTCTCCTCCTTCTGTATCCACCGAAGGATGGACCATATAA
Organism: Leccinellum albellum; assembly: GCA_038090015.1. NCBI lineage: Eukaryota > Fungi > Basidiomycota > Agaricomycetes > Boletales > Boletaceae > Leccinellum > Leccinellum albellum. The sequence continues at coordinate 3,646 of JBBPLX010000598.1, forward strand.
TACACACGATCATTCTCGCCCGCCTGTCCGGTGGAGGAAGACGGCTGCAATGTTCCATCGCTTGCCGACTCGGGCAACGATTCTTGCACATCCCCACGAACTTCTAAGAGAAACCTGTCCTACAGCGACACAGTTCATTTCAGCCAAATGGAATGAAGATGCCCAAATTGAGCCGCCGTACCTTCACCAGCTTCCTTAACAGTTTCATGATCAGCTCCTTTTCATACTCCAGCTCTTCGACGTCCTGGATCTCCGACTCCTTGAGCTCGAGATACCAGTCGATCAGCTCGTCTCTGTCAACTCCCTGTCCAGTCTCCCGTTCCACGGCAGATATATGCAACACTACGAGACTCTGCAGTGTCATGTACTTGTCGTGGGTGATCACCATTCGTCGCCTCGGCTGAGCGAGTGCAGGGACAGGAGTTTCAGGAAGCGTGCTCCCGGCTCGCGACGTCGAGGACGGTCCAGCACCGCTGCTGGTCGCCACGCGGTTTAATCCTAGTGAGCTCTCCTCGGTTGTATCCATCCCCTCGATATCAGCCGATGACATCTCCACGTCTTGGCTTTCTTCAACCCCGCCCGAGGCCTGCACAGTGTTCCCGTTGGTACCGTCCTCACCCTCGGCGTCCTCTTCATCAAAGTCGATGTCATCCTGCTCGACGTGAATGATCGATTGCCGCAAGAGCGTGTATGCTTCGCGCACGAACGCCGGTGTTATCTCAGATGTACAGTTCGCCCGAGCGATGGCTTCACTGAGACGGATCATACTTTCGAGCTGTCGGACAGTGATCCGATACGAGTTCCGACCAACGCCGGAAGCGTCATCCTGCCTCAAGGTTCTGTACTTTTCGACCAGTACATCCGCTGCTTCAGGTGTAAGCTACGAAAAGTCAGTAAAAGGAAAGCTGGCAGAGCTGATGAGTTCCTCTTTCACCTTGGGGTTGAAAGTTCGCGCGTAGCGGATATAACGCTGCAAAGCCTCTGTGCTGAATTCCGGATTGATCGCCTCATCTTGGAAACGATGGACGTTCACGATATGTTTGGCAATATTCAGATCCGTCTTCTCATCGCACTCGTCCAGGACTACAAAGAACAGATCGAACCTGCTCATGATGGGTGCACTCATAGCAAGGTTCGCTCTGAGCGTCTTCTTCCGGTCATACCGTCCGCTGATAGGATTCGCAGCGGCCAGAATCGACGTCCGGGCATTGAGGGTAGCATGGATACCGGCTTTGGCTATGGATATCGTCTGCTGTTCCATAGCCTCGTGAATAGCCACTTGATCCGAGATATCCATCTTGTCAAACTCGTCAATGGCGCATATACCGTTGTCTGCGAGCATCAGAGCACCGGCCTCGATGGTAAATTCACCCGTCTCCTCGTCCTTTACGACTGCTGCGGTTAAACCAGCGGCAGAGGACGCCTTTCCCGACGTGTAGACTGCGCGAGGCAGGAATGAACATATATATCTAGCATGTGGCCAGTTAGTTTGCGCTCATGAGATGGAACAAAATCGGCACGTACTTTAGGAATTGCGACTTGGACGTCGACGGATCTCCGACGACGCAAATATTGATGTCACCACGCAAGTGCATTCCTTCGGCAGTTTGCTTGTGTACCCCACCCATCAACTGGAGCAAGAGCCCCTTTTTCACAATTTCGTGGCCGTAGACCGTCGGCGCGATGCTTTCCACCAGACGTGAGTATATGTGATCCGAGTCGATCATGCTCTTGAGCTCGTCGAACTCCGGTTCGGTGAGGGATCTGAGGAAGGCCTGCCCATCCTCCTCGCCATCTTCTTCTTCTCCACGGACATTGGTACCACCCTGGAATCTGCATTAGCCGTCACATCGACGCGCATATATGCTACCCACTCTACCGTCGGCATCATGTACCATGCATGCCAGAAAGGCTGTCTTGTACTGGAGGTCTCGCACACCAAGACTCTTCAGGCCGGTCACGCCACTGCTAACGCCACCTGTTGCAGCATTCGCCCCACTTCTGCTGGCTTCGCGCATAAGCTCCGCTTTGTTTCCGCCTGGTAGTCCAAGTTGACTGACGTCGGGTACGACGATGAATGTACCCGTGAATACACACTTGTCTCCGGCTTTTGCACGTTCGACGAGTTCAGATCGGAGGATGACATCAAGAGACCGGGGCATAGAACCTGTTGGTATCTCCGAAGGGTTTTCTTGAATGCGAACCTTTTGCCAATCCGTGAATTTCGAGGTATCGATTTGCAGTTGCCATGCAACACGATTGCCGCATGTTGGGTTGGGACACAGGCTGGGCTATACGCATGCGGTGGTTAGGAAAACATGAGCTACGCAAATTCTGAAAACGCACCTCGGTATACTTGAACTGTTGTTCTATCTCATTGACAAGACCACCACAAACTTCACATATAAAACTGCCATATAGTAGCTCGGGTCTGACTTCGCTGGTTCTCGTCACTGTACCACTGATGCTCATCAACGTGCCGATTTTGTCTGTGCGGAGATCCCGGATGCCAGAGACCAAAGGGAGATGATAAAATGCGATGTTGAATTCGCGGGATTGGAGATTCGAAGAGTCGGTAGTGGCGGCGGTCGGGTTGATTTTAAGATACTCGGGTTCGTACTCTGCGACCAAGTTGTGGAGGGCGCGGCGCAGATATGGGAGGAATCTGTAGTATTGCTTCTGTATTGCGTCTGCAAGGACGTCGTCCCTCTGTAAAAGGTGGCCATAATCAACATAGAGCGTCGTGATCTCATATTCGCGCATGGTATGGATCTGCTGGACATAGACCAGCTCTCCCTCGGCAACCTCGGGTAAGCCGCCATCAGAAGCAGGCGTTGAAGGCAGCGCAATGTCCTCAGTAAAGCTAGATCACGACATAAGAGGACTGAAAAAAAAAAAACTAGCCAATCAGTACTCACGATTTCAAAAATGTTTCAAAGCTTTCGCATACACTCTCTCCGACGGCGTCCTTCACCATTGGAACATCTCCGCCCTGCTGATTTTTCGGTCTTCTTCTGGGTCTTGCACCGGCATCATCTTGGTCCTGACCGTCCTGTGGCTCGCTATTACCAAACGCTAGAGCATCGGTCGCTGGACGCCGAGCTGATCTTGGGGTGCCGTTGGAGGACGCGGTTGGATTTGGCGCGCTGCTGGGCGGCAATGGCGAGGCTGGTGCTGGTGGTGACGACAGAGCGTCCGAGTCCATGACGTTCGAACTCAAGGAGCGATATTCGCGACAGCCATTTGGCGCGAGACTGTCTGCCCTAAACTTTTTGAATCATGTGACCTGCGCGTCGTGTTACAGCGGACCGAATGGAGAAAAATGTATAAAAATAAACTCGCCAAATGACCGCGACGACGGACGGCAGCTGCCTTGAGCCGCTCGATCCCGCCTATGTAGCAGACGTCCTATCGAGACCCCCCTTTGTACAGATCGACGGCGTATGCAACGTCCGCGACCTCGGATCCTACCCCTTAACTATATCACCCAACCTCATCACCAAGCCCGGATATGCCTTTCGCGGCGCAGAAGTATCCAACATCACCGAACAAGGTCTCGCCGTTCTTCCCCGAACCTTTACGCTTCTGACCCCGTCTGTCGCTAGGCATTCAGCAGATGAGGGCTCTCGGTATTATGACCGTGTTTGATCTTCGATCGGATCCGGAGATGCACAAATACAGCGCACCGATACCCAGCATCGAAGACGTGCGGATCATCCGCACGCCCGTCTTCAGGAGCGAAGACTATAGCCCAGAAAGTATGGCAAGGTGCGTCAGAAAGAGCGGCATCCGTCCATATTTCAACAGCCTCGTCCGTACAGAAAATTCGAGTTATACGCAAGTGGCACCACGGAGGTATGTAGGTCATCATTTGTGAGTACGACTTGTCGCTGAGCGCCCTGCAGGCATTCATGAAACTCTACTCGCAAATACTAGATCACGGCGGCTGCGCATTTGGCACGATCCTTCGACACGTTCGAGATAGACCAAACGCACCCTTCCTGTTTCACTGCACAGGTCCGTTTCAAGTTTCCGCTATCTCTCAGCGCTTGTCATTGACACGACCTCGTCCAGCGGGAAAAGATCGTACCGGCATTATCGCTGCCATCTTGCTTAAAGTACGTGTGCTCGATGAGGGCCCTCGGCCAAACGCTTACTTTCACTCCCCACCCAGCTTGCAGGCGTCGAGGATCATTGCATCTGCCAAGACTACTCTCTGACCAGAATAGGTCGCGAACCGGATCGCGACAAGGTCCTCCGACGACTCTTGAAAGAACCTCTCTTCGCCGACAACTCTGAGCTTGCACTCCGGATGTTGACCTCTTGGTGCGTACGATTTGCTACCCCATCTCCTCTGCGTTCGTTGACGTGACTGACAGCTACGAGACAATGCACGCTACACTGGGTCTCTTCAAGGACAAGTACGGTGGCGTAGAAGGTTATGTGAGGAACTTTTGTGGACTGACCGACGATGACATATCGACCATTCGATCCAACCTTGTAGTGCCTGCCAAAGCACGAATGTGAAGGTGTTTCATGTATTTATTTTCCTTTTCGTTATCTCACAGCACGAGCCTCTCAGATGCATGCATGCACATATCCCCCCAGAACTAGAACAATGACAATAATGATGTGATGCATGCAACTCATGCAACCAATGAATCCGAACCTAGACATCTTTACTGAGATCGCATCAGTGTCAGAGCGGTGAGGACGACCGGTGATACAGGGGTGAAGCTAAGCATTGCAGATCTGGAGAAATTATTATTATATATTTTCTGAGGGCAGCCCGATCCGCTTTTCCCGTCAATGTGATGACATGACAGCTCACATGTAAATCCTTCCTCGTCAGACACTTGTCGGCTTCCAAGGCGTATTGAACTCTGATGATCAGTGCACCTTCCTAAAGTTTCCTGAAATCCATTGTGACGCGGAAAGAACGTATGCGACTTGATGCGAAGTATGAATGTCCGTGTACAATCGATGCCGAAGGGTAATAAGAAAACGTGAAAGTAAAGAAAAAAACTGGCAAGCATCAGTACTCAAGTCTTCCGCGGACTCAACGATACTGGCAGCCCCGGCCGCCGCTGCCTCTGCTGCTGCATCGCCAGCGATGACGGCCCAGATGCAGAACTCGCACCCATCACAGACCCCGAAAACGACGGTGCACTCTGGCCCATCATTGTCGTCGACAACAACCCGTTCTGCCGCGCCCGAGGGTTCAGCGGCGACAACGCAGGTCGGCCAACTATTCCCGTTCCCGTTCCTGGTGGCGGCGGAGGGTCACCCCCTGTCACCCGCCGTCGCATCGACGATCCAGGCCCGCTCCCAGCGCCAGCACCACTCCCGGACGACGAAGCATCGACCGAAGACTTGGGCGTGTCAAACCCCGAGAACGCGAGCCCGTCCACGCCGAGCGCCTGTCGACGCGCCTTCTCGTGCTTTCCCTGGACAGCCCTAAAGTGTCCGAGCAGTTCTTGCCATTTTATGTCACCCTGTTGGCTGATCTTGGAGCGCGTTGCTACTGTCGACGTCACGGTCCTGTCGTGCCAATATATATATATGTATACAGTTCGGTTCAGCAGGGTCACGTGAGATGGACAAGTCAGTAAGAAACGCGCGTCCTTTACATGGGGAGTGGCACGTACGATTTAGGCGCGATGTGCAGGAACCCGGCAGAATTGACTGCATTGAGGCGATTGCGAAGAGACACGAACGCGCTACTCTGTGGCAACAACATGAGAAGACCGTACAGACACTTGAACAAGTACGGATATCGTTCAGGTTCAAGGAGTTGAAGGCGGAGATCTTTGGATGACAGGTTAGACCACGCAAAGCGAAAAAGACAAAGTGGTCAGTACATGTAAATACGGGAGACTCGATCAATTGGACCAGCTTATCAATCTGCACCAACATGGCGACGGTCATTTCGAGATCGGCACTGGACGAGTGAGTCGCCTTGGAGAAAAACGTCATGAAAACATGAGTCGTACGCACAATATCGATAAAAGGTTGGAGGCATGTTCATACGCTTGCGCTAATAAGCAAAGAGAGAATACAGAGACCGCATTGTGGCACCATGATCGGTAAAGCGTCGTGAACAACGCTTGTCCGTCTTGCTAGATAATGCATATGAATGTGTCCCTGATCAATACCAACGGACGACTCGGGATGAGTGGAGACACGAACCCGAGTTTCCAAGCTTTTCAGTCGCTTCCTAAACTCGGCTAACTCGGGTGAGGTCACAAGGATCGTATTTAGCTTCTGAATGATGTCGCTGGCAAACTCCAGGTCCTAGGGGAGGGAGCCAAAACAGTTAGCAACGAAATGGAGTATAGGCGATCACGACAATTACCTCCTCTTTCTCCAGAATCTCTGCAAACGTTCGGTATATCCGTTCGGTGTTGAGATTGAGGCAGAGCTGCCTGATGATCAGACTTCCCCGGGCTTCCAGCAATTTCCTATCCGTGCTAAACAGCTCAAGAAGGTTCATCATAAAGACGCGGAAGTAGCTCTCCTCTGAGCTGGAAGAGATCTGTGCGAGGAGCTGCAAATCGTGTTTAATCACCTAGAAAGTAAAGCATTAGACAACCAAAAGCAATCATGCACACATCCCCGAACCTCTTCAGATGGATCAGATAACGTCTTGAGCAGGGCGGGGAAGGTACCGTCTTCCATAGCCAGGATCTATATCAAGGATTAGTCGAAGGAGTACCCGAAGAATTAATAATTGCGTGCCTTTTTGGGCGCCTTTTGGTGGAGCATAATTAGCCACTGTAACGCCGCCACCCTGGTCTGCTCGTGTTCGCTCAAAAACTGTACCGTCAATTCATTCACAGTCGCTACGTAATCAAAGTCGTCTGCGTCGTCACCTCGCTCTTCTTGCACGGGCGACGGTAATATCGGAGCTGCTATGATTGGTGTTGCAAGTACGGATGCACCAGACGTACTGACCGTAGACATTCTGGATTGTGGGCGGCTGGGCGGCTCCGGTGGTGCAGGCACGGCGGTACCAGAGCGAGACTTCTGAGCCTGGGGCACTAGGAGTTTGTCCGACGCGGTGGAGGACTGACCGTCCGCTGTAGACTCGGTGGGGAATTCATCCTTTTGTGGCCCCGGTTGAAGTGTTGGTTGACGAGAAGGGGGTACGAGGGCAGGGAGCGTCGGTGAACCAGTGAACGTGCGTGAAGAGACTCCTTTTTCTATACTTGTCTGCCGGGATGGCTTGTCTGCCAGGTAGGGCAAGTCTTGGATGACCTTTGTAAGGAGCTTGTTCGTTCGTATGGCTGCAGACTGGATCATGGGAACGTGGTGTGCAAGGTTGGGTAGGATCGCGGGTATGAGACGAGGGGTAAAAGGAAGCATTACTTCTTGCGCGAAGCCCAGGAATTCTGCAAGCCATCTTAGAGCCGTGGACTGCTGGATTTCGTCGTCTATCGAACAGGGAGGTCAGCAACAAAAGGATTGATTGGGACTTTGCGGCTAACGTTGTCCATCCAATTGCTGGATCAGAATCTCGAGTATCGCGGCATAATCTATCCGTACTCCTTGACCAGGTACCCAAGCTACAACTCGTGAGCAGAGAGAAGTCGAAAGCGATATGCACCACACCTCCAGTAGTTCGATTATCCTTTTCGGACCTTTGCTCGTTCAACTCAGTGTCGTGATCGAGTGTGACGTCATTCTCGCGGATAAATAGGGCACGTTCCGAATGAGATAGGGTGATATCAGGAAGCTTTTCGTCCACACGGCGTTGCTCCGACGATTCCGCAATTTCTTCCTGACGGTGACGAAGAGTACTGATGTCTCGTATTTCACGGAGGAAATCTGCCAATATGTTTTCGGTAGCAACACGAACGTCTTCGGTGGGGTCGGAGAGGTACTTGCTAAATGGATTATTTCAGTAGCAAGGGATTACAAGTTTGATATGAACTAACAGAAGGCCGTCAAGGAAGTCGGGAAGATAAGAGACGAGTTCGAGCTCTGGTACCGAATCGAGAACGGTGATCCAAGACACCAAGTAATTTCGCGTGAACGGACTGACGACATAGATGCGCTCCTGAAGAAGAGGGATGAATCGGGCAAGTGAAAATGCCTTTCTGGGGGACGAGTTGCCATTGGAGAGGGAATCTTCAGGATACGGTACAAGTATACTCTGTTCCTGAGACTGAAATTGATTTCGTATCCTTTCCGTCTCTGGGTACTGTGGGATGTACACAGAGGCGGTTTCAGCAACAATATCCTTCAAAAGGCGGTCGAGGAGCTCAGCACCGTTCTTGACGGACAGTTCCGAGTCTGCGGCAAGCTAAAATTATCTTAGTCCACGAATAGTAACGTGTAAGCCGGAGTAAAAAGACCTTGCTGAGGGCATCGAAGATAGGATTGAAATAAACGAGAACCTCGCCTTTGGAGACCTTGGCGATGTTGTACAGACATTCGGCCGAGAAGTATCTTATCCTGTTCTCCGGGTCGATGAAGCATGTGAGGACGGGTTCTATGAACTTGTCCATATACGGAGCAACATCGACGCCAAGGGCGATGGCAGTTCCGGCGAGACCAATTAAGCCACCGTTGCGAATGTGCAGCGGGTTAGACGTGTTGCTGAACATTTCAACGAGCTGGTCGATTATCTGGTTTATGCGACGGTGGTCGCCCTGTTGGTGGCATTCGCGGATCTGTCTACGCAGGGGGGTGTCTGAGTGCACGGACAAGGAACCACAAAACGGCGCTACTTTTCGAGTTCAAGGGCTGCAGCTTTTCTTTTTTCGTATATCTTGTCGATGAGCTGCTTGGCCACGGATGATTCTATGTGGGGTCAGCGCTTCAGCGGTCATGCGCGAGTGCAATCGATCAGATCTTACCCATGGCTAGCACCTGACAGGGCGGCGACGTTCCAACCAGGTTCAGGCATCGGATCACGTGCAAGTTAGGTACATGATAAATGATAAACAAGTGTAAATTTAGGGATAATTACATAATATCTCATGTGCCTAACCAGGCGGAACCAATTTGGTAACCGGCTAGCATCGATTGTTTCCCAGCAAAAACCAGCTGTCAAGCAGGGCAGGCCCTTGCACCGGCGTATATTACTGCACCTCGCCGATTCCACACGGATGAGGTTCCCTTAGACCTTACTCCCAGCCTCCGTTTTTTTCTCCGTCTCTCGTTCCGTTCTTTCGCTTTTTTCAACCATGTTTTTGGAGCAAGGGCAAGTGGATTGCCTTTAGTACGCGCGGCGCACCCCGTCCTCACCGTCACGTTCGCTCCAGATCTATTGCCTCACGGGATGCAACCAACTGCGAATCACCTGACCCTTCAAACAACTTAACCTCCCGTTTGAACGCGCTTCTCAGCACTTCTGGCGAAGGATATACTCTCAGTCTTTGTCCCGGAGAACAATACTTTATCACCGCTCCCCTTCTCTTCGCCGCGCCGAATCAAGAAATCAGCACGGCCGGTTATCCTACAGGCTCTACCAGAGCAACGCTGGTTGTTAATGGCACCGTGTTCCCGAACGTGACGGGCCATACTACCGCCGTGGATGGAACATGTTCCAACTGCAGTGGTGTCATGCTACGCAACGTGCAGGTGAATAATAATTTTTTGACCTGCCTTTTTTTTTTTTTTAAATTTCCATCTGCTGACATGTTATGCAGATCAATGGCACTCGTCTAGGCGCACCGCCCATCAACGGGGGCGCAAACATTGAAATGGGTGGCTCAAATGCCAACCAGATCATCCAATTCGTCCATTCCTTCGACCCACGTGGTTGGTCCTGCCTTCATGTAGCCGAAGGCAACCTCAACTGCACCAACACTACCGTCCAAAACAACGATATTGGCCCAGCAGGTTCTGACCAGTTTCAGCAATGGGCAGATGGTATCAGCTTTTCGTGCCGCAACGGCTTAGTGAGGAACAACATGGTCAACAATCCCACCGACGGTGGCATCGTAATCTTCGGATCTCCAGGCACCCGCGTGGAAAACAACACCATATGGGTCGAGACTGTATGTTATTTGTTATCTATTTGATTTTTGGGACTTACAACAGTCACGATAGCAAACATTGTTGGGAGGCATCAACTTAGTGGACTATTTGCCATTCGACGGAAACTACAGTGGCGTCGTAGTAACCAACAACACCATCGCTGGTGCTTTTGCTTCTCAAACCGCTGAAGGATCGGAAACAAAAGGTACCAATAACGACGATGTCATCATCAAGTATGTCGGTTTATCTATTGCCTTGTCCATACTCTTGTCTAAATCAACAACTGAAGAGTTGGTATCGCTGCCGGTCCTCGCACCTGGTTTGGTAACCAGTTTGGCAGTAATGTCAGCTCCGGTGCGGTAGTGCAAAACAACAAGCTCACAGGAGCGTTCAGCTATGCGATCGGAATGAGCTCAGCCCACAATTTCACCGTCGAAAACAATGTCCTCTTCGGTAACACTTCGTTCATTGGCGCAAGGGGCCCGAACTGTACTAGCAACGATACCGTTCCAACACCCGCTGCCTTCGTCATCGACTTTAATACCGTGACAGATTCGACGACACAAACAGATTTCATGTCCGTTTCAGATGGTGACAACCTAATCTGTGTCCTGCCACCCGATGGCGGTAGTTATTGGCCGTTTGGGGGTAATCCCAATTCCACTACTTCGCCTATCAGCCCTCCCGAGACAAGTAACACGACGGCTAGTTCGAGTCACTTGTCAGGAGGCAAGATCGCAGGAATCGTTATTGGTTCCATCCTAGGTGTACTCCTGGTGGCTGTTGGAACCTATTTCGTGCGCAGATGGGCGCTGAGGCGGTCACAGGGGGCGCAATCTCAGTCATGGGAATCCCGCGGCTTCACGCAGCAGAAGGATTACTAAAGGTAGACCTACATTAAACCCTCACTCGTCACGATTGTTGGTGATATCCGACGCAGATGGTCGACATACTACTATACGTAGATACTGGATCTCTGGGACGAATGGGTTCGTGCGACTTCTGGTATAATCTTTCAGCTAACTTATCCTTATCTTTGGTTGTAAGTACATACTTTTATTGTGATTATCAGACAAATCAAATCGAAGTGTGCGAGCGCCAAGTACATGCTGTCTCACCAGACTTGCTTGGCATAGTGGCTTGACACTTTGTCTTAGGTATGTTGAGAGTTCAAACATTCAAGCCTGAGGGAACTTTAAGGAATATGAAAAAGCTATCACGAAAGACTTGCTGTTTTCAGTGGTAAAAAGACTCACGCCAGCGCTCGATAAGGCTGCCGGGGACCACTACCCGATAGGCTTTCTGTGTGTCCCTAAGGCCCTGCAGGACATAGTAAACAAGGATCTCCCCCCAAAAAATAAAGAGAACACGGGCGGGAATATAATGTGGACTCGCTCAAAGACGCATCTAAGGACGACAGGTCACAACACGTTAACGATGAACCGAACTTGGAACCAAACAAAGATTCGAGGGGGGAACTTGGAAGACTCGGAGGGTCCGCCGGAATCGGAAAAGAAGAGAACAAATTTTGGCCTAGACCTCCCGGCCAGGCTAGGGCTCAGAGTTGAGGCACGAGGAATCGATCGGCGATAGATTGATACGATGCCATGCAAATATTGACGCAAGGCTAGGCAAGGCCGCGCGGTGCAGGGCCGTTGCGCTGTGTATTCAGTTAGTTTACGCGGTCGTGCCTTGCCGCACGTGCACAGGAATCAACTATGTAAGTCACAAGTGACCAATCAGGTCACGGTCACACGTCCGGGCCGAGTCTACCGGCCTTCTAAAAGTCCGTTCAGTCTATCCCTGCTATCAAGGCAAACAGAAGGGTTAGATATAATCCGCTGTGCGAAATGACGAGGTATTACCAATTGATTATCACGGATCGGATGCGCATCGCAGGCGCGATCGGACCATCCCAGGAGCCGATGGTTCTACACTTCTACTTCGTTGACGCGCGTTCCAGAAACGTGAAGAAGGAACGTGTGCAATATTTTTAGAAGGGCCATCCGACTCATGGTCGACTATGGATCCATCAACATCCCAGCGGTCATCAGCTGTTAGTGAGATCCGAGTCTTGACGCTGAGATCGTCATCTCCGCAAAGGTCGTTCTCCAATCTCTGGGATTTTCAAAAATTTGGGAAGCGTGCTTCAAAAGTTAACATGGATTAGATTAGTAAACATCATGGCTCCTCATTTTGAGAGAGACTCTACCTGACATTCCATGGCGCGCAAGTCGCCGTACAAAAGATTGACCGGCATAACTATAGGATAGTATGGCTTGCATCGCGTGATCAGCTTCTATGTTTCAGGAACTAATCTAGAATTGGTTCATTTAATGGCATTGTGCTATCTGTGTTGTTGTTGGCCATCTATGATTGGGTAGATAGATATGAATCTATACTCGCACGGCGGTTGAATGATGCACTGATAATTAGCCATTTGCAGAGCATGATATGGTTTGGATGAAAGGGTCACACCGGCGAGTGGTATTGCAGATAGAACGTCTCGCTGACTAGACTTTTCCCCAATGGAATCAGTTAACGAAATTTCGGAGTAACGTTATTGTTTTCCTAAAGTTTACCATCTTGTATTTCAAGATTATTATGACAAGCCATTTGAGTTGAACTGTATTTTATCCCGCTTCTGGACTGATGGCTTGCTGTCAGGAGTGACATTCGACGCTATTTTAGTCCGATAGAGGAAAATTAAAATATCATTGCAGCACATGTGACGAAGACATACTTACGAGTACTTGACAATCCGCCCATTGCGTACGCAAGCATTCAGACTAGTCCGAGGTTCGTCCTACAGCTTTGATTAAGGGCGAGACTCGAAGCAAGTAGATCACTTTCGACATGTAGATAATGAAGGTGAGAGCCGCGGAGCAAAGGATGGTGAGAGCCGGAACGTTCTTGAGGATCAATCCGTCAATGCCATCGATTGAAGGTGTACGAATGGAACTCCTTCATTCTGGCTCCGCAGGGTCTGCAATCGTAATACCACTTACATTCAAACTTAGAATAGTGCGGAATTCCGAGTCCGTTCGTGGTGCCAACGGCGACTTGATGTTGAACCGTCGTGGCATCATTCTTCCGAGAGTTTCCCACCTTGATGCCCATTCTCTCTGGCATGGTAACGAAGATGTAGGAGGTTTCCTGCTAAGTAAGACAACAGACCATGAAAGCATGCAGATACCTCTATGTTGAGAATCTTGATGACCTACGGCAAACAGTGCCACAGTGACTCTGAACCAGGCGGTTTCTGCTCGTCATATCACTAGCCATCAAGGTCGCTCGCACGCTAATCGGGTTTCCTGTCGTAACACCATCAAAGAAGCCGGAATAAATAACAGGCGGCTCACCAGAACTCGAGCAGGCGACCGAACCATTCGCACGCGCATGCGTTGGTGGTAATCTGAAACTTTGCAAGGAGCATTCGATATTCTCCAGCATGTTGGTTAAATTAACCGTAGACTCACTAAGGCCTACTAGTGGTATGTATTGGCCTGTCGAGCTCTGCTGATATGGGTTAGTTCGAAGAGGGTCCCAAACAAGGCGTAAGGTTTGCTGGCGGACATTCCGTATGGCTGTTTTTCTCCCCCGGGCTAGACATATGCGCGCCTCAGACCCCAAGCCCGACTGCAGGGATGCCTCGTTCCTGTGAACACGTGGATAGAAAAGTTCATACACTTTAAGCTTTATTCCAACGCAATGGAACGACTTCGTTATCTGCATGTCTGCAACAAGTAACAATATCCGAGACAGGCAAAGTATGCGATTTACTTTGATCCAAATACTGACAATCGTAGTCCATCAGTTGGGGAGACCGGATATATTGATTGACGAATCTACAGCGGTTAGTCAGACTGATGACAGTCGTGAGGCATTATAAATGTCGCGGACGCGCGTCATACATCCCCTAGGGCAACTTGCATCATCAATAGGTGCCAAGTAATCGACACAAGGACCCAGACATCACCACATGCCAATCTTGAGACATAGTTATGTACGGAAACAAAAATAAATCTTAGGAAGGAGATAGTTCTGATAATGTGATTCATTCCTCGAACGCCGATCTATGAACTGGACATCGCAGTTGTCCGAACGCAGATTGGAAGCTGCATATGGCTGCATGGGGAGATACCTGCCGATGTACCTCCACCTAAATGTTCTATGGTCGTCAATGTTGACCAATGCTATCTTGTTTGCTTACGGAAAGGGATCCATCCACAACCAGTGTTTATCTGACCTAAATGAAAACCCCGTATATACGGACGAAACCTAGCTAGCAGATTCGTTGCTGATAACAGGAATGCGATGTCCTGTGGATATGTAATCTTACTGGACGGAGGTGAAACTTACCCTTACCATTGAATGTTATCTCGACCACCGTTCGGAAGGAATGTCGCACTTACTAGGTTCAGCGCCTCTTTTGGCTGAACCCACAGATTAATGATCTTGTCTGCAATGTCGGTCAACAATATTGGTGAAATGGAACTAATTGAATACCAGCATATATGCCATGGAAGTTCGTTAAATTTGAGGGCTCCACGAAGGGTTACGTCACGAACCTGTTTACAAATGTTTTACTCCCTCCTACCAGATGATGCATCATCCGCTCCGTCGAACACTACTTAGTTCACGAGCGTCCATCACAAAATACTTCAACACGTAAAACGTTGCCTGGCGACCATAATGGTCGAGGCCAGAGACGTCATACCAATATCTACACCGCTGTCGTCATCTTCACAGATCTCGACATCCCGCAAACTCGCAGGCTATGAGTTCTACAGGGAGGTTCTTGGTAGTCCAAAGTATGTTGTTGCACCTATGGTTGACCAGAGCGAGCTGGTGCGTTCTGTCATCCTGAACTTCCTTTGTCCCGGAACTAACACGGGATTGATTTGTGGTCATCAATGGTTGATGGCAAAGTAGCCATGGAGGATCT
>JBBPLX010000599.1:0-18577 GCA_038090015.1 Leccinellum albellum
AGTGAAGGAAAAAAGGAGAGGGGAGGGATATTATATCTGTGTCCAAATATGGACATGTGGCAGGCGTAGCGTGTGAGGCAATGTCGGGGAAGGCGCCCGGCAAGACCCGGTATCACATAAGCAGCGGGATGTGTCTACATTACAATGCACTACTCTAATAGGGAAGCAATCACGTGGGGTTGTTGATTTCCTGAGCGCAAAGGTAGGGAGATATTCAACAATTATTCGTTTGCGTGGCGGCTAGCTGATGGGTCACGGTGTCTAATTAGACACGACACCATCCGGCGCTGTCACATCTAATACGAGCCGTTACTCGGGAGCATTAGGTGTATCTTGTTGATGGTGTCTCACGTAAGTTTGGAAATTTGAAATACATATTAGGTTAAACTTTGTTGACTCCGTGGCACCTCACTAACGCCGTCGGAGGTATTACGCTGTCGTACAATGTGCCAGTGACAACGCACGTTCAACACTAACATCAGATGCGGCCACCGGCATTCCGGGTCGCTTGTTGCTTTTTGCGTTTGTCCTGACTCTTATTCTTTCTAGCGAGCTCTGCGGCCGGAACGCGTGACATTATATGGTAGCAACCTCCATCATCTCACTCCAAAACACCATCCATATTCAAGTGGAATGTCTCAAGCGCTCAACACATTGAAAATTAACGACTTGCTATTGGGTCCCGCAACATAGGCCACCTTGAATTCTTCCGACATTCTCCGGCATTTCGCAAAGCGCGAGTCTGCGCGACACCCATGTGGAATTAAAGTATCTTACTTAACTCTCGCCGTATTTAAGCAATCCCTGAACCTCGACTCTGACACAGTAACTTGGACCCCCTCTGAAAGCACTATCCCCAGTTGCTATTGCGATGGCAACCTTACTCGCCCGATCTGTTGCGCTGCTTGCAGCCAACGCGTCGATTAACATCACCGCGCCGTCGTTGGGATTTCCGCCGGCATTGCAACATTTATGGACCCAATCATCGCCTTGGTTTCCGGTGGCGGCGTACACACCACCACCAACAGGGTGCGAAGTTGTACAGGTGGGTTCATGTATTGTATTGATTATTGCGTACCTCGCTCATCTCATTCGACAGGTTAATTTGGTGAGGCTCCTTTTCATCCCAATTTCCTGAGAAGCTGAACAAAGGGTGGGAAAAAGTTACAACGTCATGGCGCCCGATACCCCACATCGGGTTCGGGGGATAAGATGCAAGAGAGTGTGAACAAGATGAAGAATGCAACAGAATTCCTGGATGAAAGTTTCGAGTTCATCAAGACGTACAACTACACGCTTGGGACTAATGATCTAGTCCCCTTTGGGGCGGCTCAGTAGGTGTCACTATCCTGCCCTCTTCCGCTACATGCTTATCATTTTCATTTTTCATTGTCCACCTTCACAAGGTCTTTCGACGCTGGCGAGGAATATTTTGTTCGATATGCGTACCTCGTGAATGAAACAATGCTTCCATTCGTCCGGGCTTCAGACAGTGAGCGTGTCTATGAATCGGCGCTGAACTGGACTGCTGGTGAGAAACCATGAATTCTGTTCGAAATATCATTCTCAAATGAAGCATGTAGGTTTCGCGTACGCGAGCAACTATGCGCTCGCGCCTAAATTATCTGTGCTCATCTCT
The DNA here is from genome assembly GCA_038090015.1 of Leccinellum albellum. Classification (NCBI taxonomy): domain Eukaryota; kingdom Fungi; phylum Basidiomycota; class Agaricomycetes; order Boletales; family Boletaceae; genus Leccinellum; species Leccinellum albellum. The sequence continues at coordinate 1,640 of JBBPLX010000599.1, forward strand.
GAATCCACGGTCAGTCAGTCTGCTGCAAGTGATCTTTTGCGCCCTTCTGACACACCACTAGCCAAATGACACGCTAGAAAATGATTGTCCGGCGGCCGCCTCATCAAGCAACCAGACCACAGCATGGGACAACGTATATGCACCTCCTATAACCGCACGCTTCAACGCCGCGGCGCCAGGTGCAAATGTAACCAACTCCGATATCGTGAATTTGATGGACCTCTGTCCATACGACACAGTGGCACATGAAACAGCAAGTCCATGGTGCTATCTGTTCTATTCCGACGAGTGGCCCTTATTCGAGTATCATGGTGACCTTGATGATTACTACGGTAACGGGTAGGTATCCGTTTCCTTCTTCCCATCTGATTATATTGCGTAATTTTTTCGAATCCGCTGAATACGTATTCCACAGATACGGAAACGAACTCGGCCCGGTTCAAGGTGTTGGTTGGATTAACGAGCTGCTCGCGCGGCTGACCGGTCAACCTGTCCAAGATGAGACCCAAACCAACCATACACTCGACGACTCACCAATCACATTCCCTCTCAATCTTACTTTCTACGCCGACTTCACGCACGACGATGAAATGATATCGATCTACAGTGCCATGGGGTTATACAACCAGTCCCAGCCCCTCGACCCGCTGATGCCGAACCCCGATCGCACTTGGGTTGTTTCACGCATGGTGTCCTTCTCGTCGAGGATGGTCACGGAGAAGCTGGTATGCGAGGGAAAGCAGGACGAATACGTCCGGATCCTGGTCAACAATGAAATACAGGATCTCACGTTTTGTGGTGGGGACAGTGATGGACTTTGCTCGCTCCCGGATTTCGTGGCAAGTCAGACGTTTGCGCGGGAGAACGGGGAGGGGTTATGGCCAATGTGTTTCGCGACGTCGTAAGACCTCGATCGACCTCGCCTAGATAACTATGGTTTTTGTGCTGACCTAGAATAACTTTGAATACAAATTACCAGCATATAAGATTCTAACCGTCCTACAAAAATACATGTAGGCATGGGCAAGAACAGGAACCAGCGCCAAAGAGGGGCATGTGCTACAAAGAACGGCAGTGGTTTGAGCAAGTGATCTGACTCAGGCGTTATATCATATCACATTGAATGGATGATATCAGCTGGTACGACGCAAACCTTAAGATGGGTGTACTTAACACTAGACGACTCGGACGAACCCGGAAACGGTGTCGAACTTCCAATCCCAAGTTACGATTGGTGCCGTTAGGTGATGAGACAAGTTTTCTCTAGGGCTGCCTTCTAAACAATTGAATGTACCATGGCCGTCTCGGGTGTATGCACAGCCGGATCCGAGTCATGATCGAGACCCAGTCTATGACGTAATCTGAATGCTGCGCTTACCTAACCCATTTCGGTTGGATCTGTACCTAAACGTTAAACGACCACCACGGCATCGACGCTCAATATGCCAATGCGCTTTAGAAACGACATCTCTCCCATCCGGCCACCATCACCAGATCCAATGGAACCTACAGACGCGGATGACTCTATCGTTCTCTCTGACCTCGTGCGCACGGGTGAAGCATCTAGGTTGCGGAGAAGAGGTGCAATGAGGCTTGATCACAATCTACTGGTCGCTCAGCGCAATGAAAACGGTCCAGTCACACCTCCGTCTGTTGTGGTTGCACGATCACCTTCTTGGATTGAGCCCCCAAGTGACGACGAATCCACTCAAGCTTGGGAACAGGGTTATGACCCATCCCCACCGCGTCCGCAGACAAGATCCGGAGTCCCTGTATCAGAAACATATGGATATACACTGTATTGTGGCGGCGAGGAGCCTTCGCCGTCATTTGTACTGCGAACGCCTCTTTATGTACGGTCGCCATTGCCACTTTATCCTCCGACACTATCAGATAGCTGTCCACGCCGGTATGGTGATCCCCTGCGGAAGACTAATGGATGTGGGGCTGTAATTCATTTACGAGCTTCGCGTCGGGATGGGTCAAGTGTTTGGGTTGGGAAAGATGAGGCAACATCTGCTGTTATACCAATGGATGCGTCGTACTTTGAGCGCCCCATGGCTGTTACGATGATCCGCAGTGCTTGCGGATGTGTTCGAGAAGGCGTCGGTTGTACGATATGGTAGGTGTATTCGGTCACTTTTATGTTCGATATTCTAATTTTTGGTACAGCGGTAACACACTCGGAACGCGATATGAACCGTGCCAAACTGCCGCCGATGGGCTATTTTCTCTTCACCGTGCCTCGCAGGCGCCTATTTGCCCACAAGGGCCGAGATACTGGCACAGCCGTGCTTCGACCGCAAGCTCGACCGCACCGCCTCCCTACGTCTACACCTTTTTCGCCTCCAACGTTACTTGTGCGTCACCATCGCCAGCTTCGCGAGTTCGCCCCACACCAATGTCCCCGCGAGAGGAGAGTTTCTACGCCGTCGATAACACCTTCGATATCAACTTTTTTGATCGACTCGCTTCCGCGTCCCCAGCTCCCATGACTGACCAGGATGTCCGTAATGCGTTCGAACAAAACTTACGTCCCCCAGTGGAACCCAATTTCGACCCGGATGGGGCCTCTCTCCCGCCTGACCCCGGATCACCTGACAAGTCAAGCGCAGAGTTGATGTTGCTCCCCGAACGGTAACGTGATCATTAGGATCTCATTCTTGGTTACCTTTTGGTTGGTTCATATCGACACCACTATGGATATAGGTTTTGTTTTCTTACGCATGTATCATTTACTCACGTCAGCACAACCCACTACTCCCCCAATGCTCCCCAGTCTCATGTTACTCATCTGGATCTCCACTGCCCATCTATCTAGGATTTTTTTGTGGTTTTATATCTCTAATTATTTGTAGTCTTTTACAACCAACAAAATACGATGTCAAACGAATGCAAGGACACAATGAAAACAACCCTTTATACGTTACTCAGTTTGGATATTTGAAGAGCGCAGCGTCTCGATCTTGTTCAGCCCAGTATCTGCAAGCTTCCTCCTGCATATATTAATCTGGGTTACACTAAAAATGATGTCAGTGTAACTCGAATCCTGTTCAAGCCCTCCACTTACCAATCGGCAATTTCAGACACTATTGTTATTGGATTCAGGGTCCACATTGCCCACTGACGTCCCACTGCCCTTTCCAGGACCCTTGAAACAGAATTCCCAATCTCCCTTACCGTACTCCCGTGCATATTCCTGGCTCTCAACAAACTTTGAGAGCGAGCACAGCCCGTTCCCATCCCCGCCGCAAAATTCGAGCTTCTGTACAACGTCGTTGACCAGCACCCGCACATACTCGTCCCCGGTCCCGGTCGCAGTCCCGTTCACTTTCCCAGTCCCATCTCCGACCGTGCCCTTTGTACCATTCTGGCTCCCTTTCCCTTTGCACGTCAACTTTTCTGTGATCATCCTCGCCGAGAACGGCACCATCCGCGAGACAATCCACGTGCGGTCGCCGTCTGGCTTCTTCGGGTCGAGGTCCTGAGGCTGGTTGAATAACCCGAGTGCACTATAGATCGCGATCATCTCGTTGTCGTGCGTAAAGTCGGCATAAAAGGTGCGGTTGAGGGGGAAGGTTTTGGAAGAGTCGTCCAGGGTGTGGTTGGTCTGGGTCTTGTCTTGGACGGGCTGACCGGTCAGACGCGCGAGCAGCTCGTTGACATATCCGACGCCCTGAACCCGCCCGAGCTTCTGTCCGTAACTGTATGATAATTTGGCGTTGAGTGTAAGAAACTGCGCAGCATGAAGTTAGTAACACCTACCCAGTCAGGTAGTAAGTATTGAGGTCGCCATAATACTCAAATGAGGACCAGCTGTCATCTGAAAAGAGATTACACCATGGGCTAGCTTTCTCGTGTGCTACCGTGTCGAATGCGCAGAGCGCCATAAAATTGACTATATCGGAGCCGTTCAGGCTTGCGCCTGGTGCTGCGTAGTTGAAGTTGGCGACCATATTGGGTGTGAATGTCTCCGCCCAAATACTGGTCTCTTTCTTTGAACTGTTGGCTGCTGGACACATTTTATTGTCTAACGTGTTATTTCCCTGGTGGTGTGTGAGATACATTACGAAGAGCTTTCTCGCACCAGACTGACCGTCTGGGAAAGGACCACGGATAGCTTGGGCGCGTACTTATGATTGTTCGCTTGCGCGAAACCTGCGGAACATTGTTTGAGAAAGACGTCCCCATCATACACACTTTGTCGTCTCTCACCAGCAGTCCAGTTGTTAGCCGAAGCGATCACACGTTCACTGTCCGCAGCACGGATGAACGGAAGCATGGTATCGTTCACGAGATCTGCATATCGCTTGTAATGATCCTGGCCTGCATCGAACGACCTTGGTATGACCGAGGGCAGAGTAAGGAAAGGAAAGACAAATAATCATCGTTGGTGCAGGTGAAGATGAAAACAGAACAACACGCACTGCGCCGCACCAAAGGGGACCAGATCAGAGACACCAAGAGAGTAATCGTACGATGTGACGAAGTCTAACGTTGAATCCGTGAATTTCTGGACTTGCTTGATCTTCTCCACGCTCTTCTTGATAGAGTCTGCGGCAGCCTGTTCGGGGTATCGTGCGCCGTGACGTTGTAACTTTTTCGGACCAAGCAGTAGTCCCAAGTAATCGATTCAGACTCTGCTACTGTTAAAGAAGGATAGACAAAAGGAGGCCTCACTAAGTTAACCTGTCGATTAGGAATAAGAGTAAGGAATCAAGCGTAGTCAGTGACACGATTCGCTTCGGCAATGCAATACACAAACCTGAACGATTTCACACCCGTCTGGAGGCAATTTGTACTCGTCTGCCGAGAACCAGGGCGTATATTGTGCCCACAAGTGTTGGACGTTGTCCGGGATACCCAGCGACGGCGCACCGGGCGCGGTCGTATTGCCAGTCGTAACGTTTCTCGACAATGTGACGCTCAAGGCAGAAAGCACAGATGAAGAGCGTATATACATTATAGCCACTGTGACAGCACCAGGCAGTCGTCAGCGTCAAGTGATAATAAGTAGTAGGGTATCTGAGGTGATATCGAAGTTGGGGCATCGTTTAAATAGGGCAACGCGCCTGTCAATTACGCGATGATGGGGTGCGGGTTCGGCGACCCGTGTAGGAGGTTCCCGCATTGGCCCGATCCACATTAGCGAACATTATTCGGAGGCGGAAAGTGGGCTGAGCACGTCATGAAATGCCTCGTAAGGTGATGATGACAATGATATATCAGTTTCGAGTGAAGGGATGCATGCATGCAATCCCGCCGCACTCCTGATCTGCCAAGCGTTTCTGCCCAGAACAGGCGTCGAGACAGATGTGCGGGTCGACATGAACAATGTTAATGAATCTTGAACTGCCATGCCATAAGTTGATGTAGTCGATATCCTAGGAATACAGTGTGATCCTTAACAAGTAGTCTGATCTTGCAAGTGCTCTAACCTTCCGCATCGTTCAGACCAAATGGACAGAACAAAACAGAAATGTTCCTATCATTTAGTTTTGTCCGTTTAATTTCGGGGTTTCGGTCATGCATGAGCCTGAGATCATGCCCTCGGTCGGATCGCCAGGGATATACACCATGAGTCTACTGGCGTGACCAAGTTCCCATTGGAGAACTTGACGCGAGCAACCTTCTGCTTGGCCGAGTTAGGCTTCTTGGGTTTCATGATGAAGATTTGCGTACAGACGCCCTTTTTCTGAGGATAAGAATAAATGAGTGGACACTTGAGCGGATTGACTCCCTGAGGGGTTCTGAAATTCAGCGATGCAATGGCGGCACCTGGCTAAGCGCGACAGAGAGAAACGGAGATGAGCTGAGTACCCGTGATGCGCCTGAAAGCTCAGCGCTCAAGCACGGACTGAGTCACGGTCACCATTTCGTGACACAACCGAAAAGGCGGCCAAGCACTGCCACCTAGACTGGCCAAGAGAACACTGAAACACCCAACATTGTTTCAGTCCGGATCAATATCACTTCTGAAGCCATGCTTGCAGCGTTGACTGAACCGGCCCGGGTCTCCCCGTGACAGGTCAGCACATGTATCCACTATGAACGGTCCAACACCTTCAGGCGGACCATTTTCGGTAGCAATAGCCTGCCTGCTCGCCGATCTCAGAGACTGGTTGCCTTTGTAGGTGTCTATATAGTAGGATCGGGGTTCTCAAAAGGCGGACCCAAGGGTGCAGTCCAATGTCCCGTATCCATTACATACTAAGGTCTACTACAAAAGAGATCTAGCAACTTCCTTGAACATAGTATTAACACTTGATCAGAGTCGTCGACCGAAACGTAGCCGCAGCCGTTTGAAAAAAGTCAAACGATGACAAGTCTCTTGAAGTCTGTCGAACACTCTGTCAAAAGCAGCGCATACTATCTGAACATCGCACTATTAGTCCAACTTCATGCTCAGCACACATATACAAGCCTGCTGCTATATACATTACAGTCGACACCCTTATAACGCATCCCCATTTCTGGTCCCCTAGATCAATCCAATGGGGTATACTGTATAGAGAAAAAATGGAGCTAAGATGTTAAACTATAATTTATCCACCAAATGTTTTGAAACATTTTTCGTAGTTTACATGATAGGCAGCTCCGAAGGGGTATGGGTTATAAGGGAGTCGACTGTATTACACATATATATATTATATCAACCTGAGACATACTCCAAACAATGTTATTGCCGATCGCGCTCAAGCCCTCCGCCGTCCGCTCACTGATCGGCAATTTCAGGCAAAGATATCCGGACCCACTGACGTCCTATTGTCCTTCCCAGGACGCTTGGAACAGAGTTCCCAATCTCCCTTCCCGTTCTCCCGCGCATATTCCTGGCTCTCAACGAACTTTGAGAGCGAGCACAGCCCGTCCGCGTCCCCGCCGCAAAAATCGAGCTTCTGTACGGCGTCGTTGACCAACACCCGTACATACTCGTCCCCGTTCTCGGTCAGGTTCTTGGTACCAGTCTGGCTCCCTTTCCCTTTGCATGTCAACTTCTCTGTGATCATCCTCGCCGAGAACGGCACCATCTTCGAGGCAATCCACGTGCGGCCGTCGTCTGGCTTCTTTGGGTCAAGGTCCTGAGATTGGTTGAACAACCCGAGCGCGCTATAAATCGCGATCATCTCGTTGTGGTGCGTAAAGTCGGCATAAAAGGTGCGGTTGAGGGGAAAAGTTTCGTGAGAGTCGTCTAGAGTGTGGTTGGTCTGGGTCTTGTCTTGGACGGGCTGACGGGTCAGACGTGCGAGCAGCTCGTTGACATACCCAACGCCCTGAACTCGCCCGAGCTTCTGTCCGTAACTGTAGAATAATTGAGCGTTGAATGTAAGAAATCGCGCAGCGTGAGGCTAACACCTACCCGGTTCCGTAAAAAGTATCGAGATCACCAACGTACTCAAAGTCGGACCATTGGTTTTCCACGAAGATATCGCACCATGGACTAGCTTTCTCGTGTGCTACCGTGTCGAACGTACAGAGCGCCATAAAATTAGCCATATCGGAGCCAGTCAGGTTTGCGCCCGGCGCTGCGTCGTTTAACTCGGAGGCCATAGTGAGCGCGAATGTGTCCTCCCATGTATTGGTCTCGTTCCTTGAATTGCCGGCTGCTGGACACATTTTATCGTCCAGTGTGTTGTTTCCCTGTTGGTGTGTGAGATACATTACGAAGAGTTTCCTTGCACCAGACTGACCGTCTGAGAAAGAACCACAGATAGCTTGGGCGCGTACTTATGATTGTTCGCTTGCGTGAAACCTGTGGAACATCATTTGAGAAAGGTGTCCCATTGTACACTTGATCGCCTCTCACCAGAAGTCCAGTTGTTAGCCGAAGCGACCACACGTTCACCGGACGAAGCCCGGACGAACGGAAGCATGGTATCGTTCACGAGATCTGCATATCGCTTGTAATGATCCTGGCCTGCATCGTACGACCTTGGCATGACCGAGGGTAAAAGTAAGGAAAAGAAAGATAGATAAGTATCATCGGTATAGATAAAGATGAAAACAAAACAATACGCACTGCGCTGCACCAAAGGCAACCAGATCAGAGACACCAAGAGAGTAAGTGTATGTCTTCATGAAATCAAATTTTGAATCTGAGAATTTCTGGACGTTCTTGAGCTTGTCTAAGCTCCCTTTAATAACGTCCGCGACATCCTGATCGGGGTATCGTGCGCCATGACGTTGCAGCTTTTTTTTTAGATCAAACGACAGTCAAAAGTGATCAAATCAGACTCTGCTACTGTTAAATGAGGCTAGACAAAAGGCTCACCAGGTTAACCTATCGATCAGGAATAAAATCGAAGGATCAAGCGTACGTCAGTGACACTATCGGCCTCGATAATGCAGACCCACAGACCTGGACGATGTCACACCCGTCTGGCGGTGACTTGTACTCTTCTACCGGAAACCAAGGCGAGTTTTGTGCCCACAATTGTTGGATGTTATTCGGGACCCCCAACGACGGTGCGGTCACGTTGCCAGTCGTTCCGTTTCTCGACGACGTGACGTTCAAAGCAGCAAGCATGGCTGCAGAGCGAATATACTTGAGCGCCATCGTGACGGTACCAGGCAATCGTCGGCGTCAAGTGATGGCAAGTGGTGGGGTGTCTAAGGTGATATCGAAGTTGGGGCATCTCTTAAATATCGCGATGCGCCTGAGTCAGTCCATGATGGTGGGGTACGGATTCCGCAACACATGTAGGAGGTTCCCGCATGGGCCTGATCCACGTTTGTGAGAAAGCTTGGATCCCATCATGTCGAGCACGTCGTGAAACGCCTCGTACGTTGATGCGGAACTCTCACGACGATGATGTATCATTTTTGAGTGAGCTGATCCGGGTGCATGCGAGCATGCATGCCCCTTATCTGACTAATTTTTTCTGCCCGGAACAGGCATTAGGACAGATGTGCGGGATGACGAGAATAACATTGAATCTCGAAATGGCATACCATTTGATGCAGTCTTGGGATCAGCACGCGAGTGATGGTTGTTAGTAGTTACAGCCTTGATGGGCAGTCTGGTTATGGTGGGAATCACTAAGGTAAAATACTCTAACCTTCTGCGTCATTCAGACAGAACGGACAAAGATATTTCTGTTTTGTCTTGTCCCTTCGATTTGTAGGTTTCCGTGATGCGTGGTTCAAGACTCGTTTGAGCTTAAAATAAATACTTACATAAGTAAACGATATCGGATCACGTGATCGTCATACACCCAGAGATAGGAACTGAAACGCTCATGCTTGCAATCCAGATCAATGTTGAGTCAACAGATGCATCCACTACAACGGTCCTAGGTCCCGTATCCATTAAGTAAGGTCTACTACAAAAATGATCCAGCAACCTACAACATATCATATCGCGATCAAGCATGACAATCACAACACTTGATGTAATACCAGTACCGTAAATATTCAAAATGGCAACGAAGGCGGCCTGCCCACCACCGAAAACGCTCTCTCACTACTCAACGGCGCTAATCCCAGCTTGGGATTCCCCCTTGGTTCCGAGCCGACACTATCTCCGCGGGATGTGGACGTCGTCGTCGCAAACGTGGCAGCAGCCGTCTGAAACGACGACAGGTCTGGCTTGCTGTCGAACACCCCTGTCAAAAAAAGATGACGCCGCCAATGGAGATATCATGCATATCAATAATAAATGTACTCTAGCCGTGAACGACATACCCAGTTTGCGCAACCATCGCTGCCGCACTTGATGGTAGCCCCTCGACGGTAACGCCTTTTGCACCAAGTCCCACTTTTGGCCGTATTTGGCAACGGCCTGACGGGGCGTTCCTCGGTCAACGACCTACGGTCACAAAAAGTGACGACGTACCTGCGCCAGGAGGTCATCCTCTTCTTTGCTCCACTTGACGTACGGACTCCGTTGTCGTTTCGCTGGAGGTGCAGGCGCGGACGCCGCATCTTGGTCCGCCACCCGGGCAAGCTCCTTATTTTTGGCAAGTGGAGCAGGGGACGGGGTGGATGCTGCAGGAGCTGAACCAGAGACTGCGCCACCCTCGTCTGCGCATGGTGTTGTCTCAGGGAGCGGCGACGACGGCGATGCCTCACGAGGCGCACTCTCCGGAAACGACGGTATAACGATCGTCGTGTTATCACCATCCAAACCCTCTTCACCCACCACACGTTGCGTACGGGAAATCGGTCTTGGAGTATTATCCGGAGACATCTCCGGTATTCGGGGATTCGGTACGTCCTTGTCGGTCGTGGTCTGACTGCCTTCCAGAACCGATATTGAGTTGGGCATCTGCGATGCTGTATTTGACGTATTGGCAGTATCCATCCCTCCGCCCGGATCAACTTGTGCTTCTGACGAAAACCCTCCAACGAGCACTTGCGTGGTACTCGTAGAACCAGGCGGGTTATCCCCCGAGTCCGTTTGAGGTGTGCTGGAACGAGATGATGTCGGTGCTGCAGAATTTCTCCTCGACTTTATCCTCGCTCGTGGTCTTGGAGAGGAACTAGAAGCATCTTGCGATTGCAGATCATCTCGTTCTTTCCCTTTGCCCTTCGTTTGCATCTGTGGCTGAGATGGTGTAGTAGACTGATCTTGAGTACTGAAGGCCGCCGCCTGATCTGCCAATACGTCCAAGGCCGACCTGATCCTCCCTACTCCGCTCGCGTTTGCGGACGACGTAGGTGTATTATCCGTGGATCGGTCAGCGAGTTCGTGCAATGTGGTCGGCTTGTCGGCACGCGCGGCGATCTTCCGACGCTTCGGGACAGGACTTGCAAGCGCATCCCTGGACCTCGCATGGCGCCTGCCCACCTTTTTGGCGGGCGAGTCGCCCACCACGTCCACGTCTTCATCTTCCTCGGCTTCAATGTCGCCGTCTTCGTGCATCATAGAACGCGCGGCACTTAATAGAGAGTCGAGAGGCGTTGGCGGGTTAGCGTCCTGTTTCTGTTTCTGTTTCTGCGCGGATTGCTGTGTAGACGAGGTGGCCGAAGGGGCTGTTGTCGATGAGCTCGGAGTTTGTAGGAGGTGGCGAGGATACGCAGGGATGAAGAAGGGGACGGGTTGCATTCCCGGCCCGGATCGTATCTGCCCATTCATATAAACATATCCACTGTCAGGGGTATATCCCACATGGGACGTATTGCGCTTGGGTGTCTTGGGTGTCGGCGCGACCGCGGTTGTTGCCGATTCTTCTCGTCTGCGTTCCCGGGTCTGTTCATCCAAGTGGTGCATCATCCCGGAAATGACTCCTGCGCGATATTTACCAATCTTGCGGGCTGCTAAGAGCAAATGTTCTGCTCTGGCGTCGGCACTGAAACCGCGCAAGGCAGCTTTTTGAAAAGGTCGCCGTCTGTGTGGGATATGAGGATTGGTAGGGGCTTCTGATTTCCGGGATTTGGTTCGCGGAGTCGCCTGTGAGTGTGATGCTTGTGATGGAGTATCAAGGAGGTCGATCAGACCATCTTCCTCACTGGCGGCATGTTCTTCGTCCTCGGTAGTAGCCGGGTCTTTCCTTCGTCTCTGAGAAAAGTGAGTTTTTGGATTGGGCGTCGGAGGGGGCATAGATGAACGTGAGATGAGAGGCTGCATCAATAGTAGGGGTTTTAATTGGGTTAGTTCAGATTCGAGCATTTGCAACCGAGATTGAGTTTCGTTGAGCTGTCGACCAGAGATAAGAAAGACGAATGGGGAATATGGGGGGTGCTTTACCCGTTGACGAAGACTCTTATTATCTGCTTCAGCGACGTGGAGTCGATCCGAGTCCTGCGCGGACAAGATGCAAAGACACACGGTCAAGATAGAGAGCTCATGGTTAGGGTCAGGAATACGAACTACGGAACGACCACCGACCTCATCATTCTCTGAACGGATCCTATTCTTGGTTTGCTGTGCAATCAGAGCTTCCGCCATTCTAGCCCAGCCGTCCTTATCTGAATTCCACCTCAGACGCTGTTCCTCGGCCTGATGCAAGAGCAGATCTCTTTGTTGCATCAAAGCTGATATGGTCTCTGCTTGTCTAAGGAGTTGGTCCTGGTCCGGTCTAACCACGGCGGTAAGCTTTAGTACCTACGGAAGGACATCCAATCATATGTAGGTAGCGAGAGATAAGATGAAGTAGGCGAACCATTTCGGTGAGCTCGTTTTCTCTGGTGGAGAGCGAGGAGTCTGATTTATGAACGTGACGCATCTCGATGACCTTCCTGCGTATCTGGACGATATCTGAATCGGGGAGGGGTTCGGGGGAAACGCTCTTTGTGGGTGGTTGGATGTCGAGGTCATCGAGGAGGAACTGCGAGGGTGAATTGAGTTGTAAGATGTCGTCGAGTGCGAGTGGTTGACAGTCGAGGTTACTCATACTAGTCTTGACTGAGTCGTTGACAACTCGCGAAAATCAAACGCGCGGTATAGGTCACATGATAAGAGTTTTTTCACGTGACTAGCATGCAGAGGGGGGTTGAATAAGAGACATGATGATGTCCTCGCTACTCCTTTTGCTCTTCGCCTTACCTCCGCTCTTTCTGGTTGTTTACTTTCCCAATCCTCCAAGTCAACCCATAATACATTCTTCTCTCGCAGCTCTTCCCCCTTCCTCCCTCTCCTGGTCAATTTATCCAGAAGACTTCTATCAAGGTGGATCCTATGCCGTATTGCCCCATGGCCGCGTGAGTCTTGGATTCTATCCTTCGGTTAAGCGTTGCCGACACCCACAAACAGACCCGATACTGGCTCATAGGGCCCTCTGACGGCCCCCGGGTAAGAGCACACCTTTGCTCGCTCTCCTCACATCTGATCGATCGCAGATAGTCCTCGTTCACGGCCTTTCTATTCCTGCCATCGTCTGGAAAGATATGGCGCCTGTTCTCGCCTCCAGTGGTTATCGCGTTCTACTTTATGGTAACGAAACTTGAACGTACCCCAGCCCTCAGCTCAACGGTTCACCCAGATCTCTACGGTCGGGGCTACTCTGATGCCCCACACGTCACCTACGATGTTTCACTTTACACCACCCAGCTTGCCCTCCTCATGCAGCATATCAGGTGGGACAACGCCTACGTCGTCGGCTTTTCCATGGTACCCATCAGTCTTTTTCTCCAACTGAGAGCAGCCGTTTAATAAACATGTAGGGTGGTGGTATCGCTACTGCATTCACCGTCCAGTTCCCTCACCTGGTCAATGGCAAGGTCACCCTCATTGCATCCGCCGGAATAATCGAGGCATGCATTCTCCTCGTGTCTTGTTTTTAACCCTCTAATACCTCCTTCAGTCGGACGACCTTTCACACACCTCGAAATTCATGTCATCACCACTTGTCCAATGTCTTTCCTCACTTCCTCCCTTCCAGGTACAATTTCTTTGTCACTTATCGCTCAGCGATTACTGACAAGCAACAGCACTACATGCGTCTCCTCGCCAATGGTTCGAGCGCCTTGGAACCCGCGACCATCAGCTCCATCCACGAAGTACGAACACGTTTATATCGATTTCTTACCTAACTCCTCCCAGATCGTTCGTCTACAATCCGCACATCTGCCGCATTACAATGCCGCCGTCGCATCGTCCCTCCGGGAAGGTCCTATTCGTGGCCTCCAGTACGCCTTTAGCGCACTTTCCGAATCTTTCAATGAAATCCTCCTCATACATGTTCGTTCTTACCCACTCTTACCGTTCTTCCCACGCTTATTCCGTGCAGGGTACGGCAGATAAGACCGTTCCGTATAAATATGCTTCCAAGATTCAAGCTCTCGTCCCTCAAGCCACGCTAGTCACGATTCCGGATGCAGGCCACGACATCACCGTTACTCATGCAAAAGAGGTCAACGCTGCCCTTCTCAACTTTCTCTCTGCAAGTCTCTTCTCCAACAGGCTATCATAAATTGTCACTTCGCCGCCCGACTAAATCTGCTGGAGAGTATAATTATTATTGCGCACCAAGAGCATTACCACATGCTATTACTATCCCCTTTAAACACATCCACCTCATTATCCAATCTCTGTACTCCGAGCTTCTACATCATGCATTGTCTCGTGTATCCTCTCGCCCCGTTGTTTTGCCTTCTGCTGTTTTCTTAGTGATGAGTAATACGTTGATGTTGTACACCCGAATGAGTAGTAGCCTGTGTGATTAGTCTCAACTCGGCTAAACACCCGCTGAAATCATGTCCGAGCAACAAGAAGGCGCGGCGTCGTCCTCAACACCCAAAAGTGATAGCACTACGCTGACGAATGCAACGGGCACCTTTGCCTACTTACAGCCCTACGCACGGTCCAAGTTCAGTATATACTGTTCCCTTTGGGTGAACCGTCTGACATGGCTTTATGAAGGACACCGGTTCTCGCGCTCACCTCGCTCTGTGAGTCCTTTGCCCGTCATGTCACCGCCATCGAATAAACAAACCTTTTACCAACCCGCCGTTGCTCCAGTCGCGCTCTCTTCGCTCGTCCCGCCTGCCGCTCTCCGACCTCACACATACTGCCCACCCTACCTCCACCGCGTCGGGTTCTCATTCGCGTTCGGCGTCGCGACGTGGGCGTTTGCCTCTGGAGACGCACGGAATGGAGCTGGTATTGCGACAGGTACGTCCCGCAGCCTTGGCAATGAGCGTGTGTCAGAAGTTCAAGTCTCCTTCTCCCCCTCCCTGCGCGTCGGTCGTGACACAGCCTGGTCGCTTATCTACCTCACCCTCCACACACGCAAGTCTCTGCGTGCCCCGCGCCATCCTCTACCGCTCACGTTGGGCGTCGGGGCAACGGCGTGCGCCGCGTTGTACGGGACGGATTACTTTTTGTACCAGAGCTAAGCGCTGAACGACGATGTCTAAACGTATTACCTCCAACTCAACTCAATCCAACGCTCGCCGTCGGGTGGTGCGTAGCGGTCGTTTACTTGTTGTGATTGGTTTGCACTGGCGTCGAGGCAGGTTTGTTTCGGAGATCAGACATGTCTACGGGTATCCCTCGCTGGAAGTCACCTTTGCGCGGGGACCTCGTAAACGGTATGGTCTCCTAGAACCCGAGGCAAGTTATAGTTATGTCTGGAAATGGATATATGCGCACTGGAAAGGTGTTTTCGGCTGAAACACTGTACGGGAAAACGCGGTTTAATCAGCATTTCCAGAAGGAAGTCCCAGGTATGTAGCCCGATGACCAGACCGAGACACAGTATCTTTCTGTCTGTTCACCAGACTATGTACTAGGCCCCAACAACACACTTTCCCAAATTGACCGAGTTGATGTCCCTGAACTCTGTGGCGAAAAAAAAATGCAACGTTGGGATAGGAACTGCGTAACCGTGACAGACCGGTGAGCCGCCGGATTTTCAGCAAATTGGCCAACGACAGCACGCACGTTTAAAAATGATAGTGGTTGTGCATCACGCCTGGGATCGGATGTCGAGCCTAGGCCTCGACGTTACGGTCCACTGTCTCTCACATAACCGATCCAAAGCTTCAGCCTACATGTGGAAGTTTGTGATGAAAAATATCGCATAAAACATGAAAGAACGACATATGTACATATATGTCCGTGATCATAAGGTCCGCGAGCAGAAATACGTTTTGAAAACGGAAAAGAAACGTACAGTGAAAAGAGAACCATCCATTCATGATTCCTTTCAGGTCGGGAACTAGTGATAACCAAGAAGTCAAGAAATCGCTATGCAACGGGAGGGGGAGAGAAGATGACGATGGCGAAAAAGATATATTACTTATAATAAATCGCCGACATGATATGCTTCGTTTCCCATTGATATATGCCGGATGCGCTCGATCGTTGTTCTGAATATACCAATGGAGATTGGGGCGGGGAGGAATTCGACGGCTTGCGCCCTAGACTGACCTGGGGACCCTTGTATTAGTCGAGGAGTGAAGCCAATTGACGGCGTAGCCAGATGAAATGCGAGACGAAAAAGAAAAGAAAAGAGAAGCGAAGCGAAAAAGAAGTATAAGAAATATCGAAAGGGAAAATGGATACAAATTAAATGCGCAAACGATCTTTCGATACAAGGCCAAAGGAGAAAAGAAGAAAGAGATGGAGCGTGCATACGATCAACCCGACCAAAATCTCTCAACACCCGTGCTCAGGAGACAAATCTTTTCGGATATTCGTATACGCCGGTGGCAGCTTGATTGTCTCAGCCTCGCCCTCCAGTGCACCGCTCGAAGGTCCCGCGTCTTCGTGTTGGATGATGTTAACCAGCCTTAGTTGCCTCATCGTTGCCTACGAGCGCGAACACGACAGGCCTGACGTAGGAGCTGAAGATCCCGGAAGTGCATGCCCAAACCAACAAGACCCCAACCAAGACCGAGCTTGAGCTTGGATGTCACAGTACGCTGATCCGAGGACGTCATGCCGGATAGAGGATGCAGCGAACTTATCCCGTGGTGGGGCGAACCTGTGAGCACGTCCAGAGTGCCAGGTACGCACCTCAAATGGAATGGGGCGGGGACTGGGACTGGTAAAACAACAAGGATATCGTGGGCAAGGTGACAAGGTAAGACCCAAGCTAGGTATGGCGGTGGCTGGTAGTTGGACGGTAGCTCGTCGTCTTCGGGATCTCCATGCTGGAGATCCACTGGTCACTCCTTGCTGCGCAAGTTGGACGTGGTCTTTCGCCAGATGACCTAAAACACAGCGAGGCCCAGGATAACGATTGCTGGAAACCCACCGATAACGTCGCCTGATAACGTCGCCTGAATGCGCAAGTTGAATGGCTGAGATCGAGACAAGAAGCAGGGCGACTTACCATCGGCCGAACTGGAGATCAAGATAGGTATATGCGCGTTTTTCCCCTCTGGTAAGTTGAACCATATTATTTGCAAATGTTGGAAGCAAGGGAGGCAGATGAAAAAAAAAAAAAAAAGGACACGATCTGATAGCCGGTTTCACAACCCGTGGTGTTGTGAGTGGTTCATCACCCGCTCTACAATAGACAGTATTTGAGCAAGCCTCAGTTCTCGGCGGGG
>JBBPLX010000600.1:0-18539 GCA_038090015.1 Leccinellum albellum
GTTACCCTATTATTCATTCCCTCGTCAAAGGCATTTCCACACATTTCTACCATCGGTGCGTCGCCCGTTCAATAACTTGCGCATTCTCTTAAACAGGTACGACAGGGATTTTTTTGGTATTCATCGGACAGGCGCTAAGGACAACTGCAATGACACATGCTTCCACTAATTTCTCGCATTCGATCGCGTTCCGTAAACAGGAGAATCATCGACTGGTGACTGACGGGGTATACGCGTAGGTCATCTGTTGGAAGCAAAGTCGGTTGAATTCGGCCTGATATTTTGCCAGATGGTTTCGTCACCCGTCTTATGCGGGCTTCTTCTACTGGGCATTAGGCACGCAGATGGTATTGCAAAATCCGATCAGCTTCATAGTCTTCGCTGTAATCCTCTGGAGGTTCTTTTATCAACGAACACGAGGTCTGTTGCCTTCTCTGTCCATTCCGCCCACTGATTATTTGGCAAAGTCGAGGAGAAGACTCTGGTTCGATTCTTTGGTAACGACTATGAAGCTTATCGTCGTCGCGTCGGCACATGGATTCCATTTATTCCGTGAGTCCGTCGAGCGATTGATATACACTGTCATGTATCACCCAGATGGACTCGAGATAATGAATGGCAGGGCATGCGTGATCATACAGAGCTGTTAAAGGTTACCACATACTGAGCATGGGGTTTAAGTATGGTGCCTATCTCGTCCAGTCTCAACACCACCTAGTCCGTAGTCACCGTCGTCCGGTCCGAAACATAAACACCATCAAGGAATTTACGGATATCCTTGTTCCGGACTCTGCAGCTACCTTGAATTGATGCGGCTAGATAATCAATGAGTCGGTTGTACATCCTATTTGGCTGATCCCATATACCTGATTGTGAAACATTTTCGACGTCGTTGCCCTCCAAAATAAGTTCATCCTTTTGCGCTTTTGACTCTGCTATTGTTACGCCATCCAACATATCAACGTGGCGAACAGCCTGTTGAAAATTAACTTCCATCTACCTAAACACTCCTGTGAGACATACCTTCTCCCCGAGGAAGTTCACAATTTCTAGCTTTCGCCCACCGTCTTGAATGATGGCGTTGATAGGAAAGTGAGCATACACTGCACGCATTTTGTAGAGAAAGCCCTAGTTATCTCGTGAGCGTCTTGTCCGGAGTAAATTCAAGTACGACCTGCCTTCGTCACTCCGATGATCATATTGTTGATCAGACTTCTGATAGTATTCAAACAGGCAACGTGCTTGCGTCCCCCTTGCCAGACAGCCAGAGTAACCTTCGACTTGCCCTTTCCAGCTTTGACCACTCGGATATCCATGTCGACATGACGAACTGTTTTCGTGAGCGAGCCTCTTGGACCAGTCACCTTGATGACACGGGACTTGATTTCGACAGTGACATTTTGTGGAATATCGAGTTCTTCAGTCTTGAGGATGTCGCGCATCTGACATACAAGACGGTTAGCCAAGTTATCCTCGGTGGACCGATGTAATCCATCGACTTCAAGATATAGGGTTGTACGAAATAAGATCCACAATACAAGAAGACGATAAGAAGGGTCAGACACCATGAAATCGACTTACTTTGCGGTTGCTGTCGTTGTCGAGGACGTTGAGCTTGTAGGCTACCACACAAGTGAGGAGGCTAACCGGTTATTCGCGGTCGGAGGTTGAAATACAATAAGGCGACTATTCCCAAGCAAGCGCAGTGACATCTGCTTCTTTACCTTCACCCACCATCACCGTTTCATTGGGAGCTCCGGCAATCGTCACTTTTAAGTGAAATATATTCAGTCTTCTCGCTTGGCGTTTCTAGGTGAAACTCGTGTAACATTGGCAAGAGCTTGCGGCGTCATAAGCTTGAAGTGACATGTCGATGTACTCTCAGCCCTCCACGTATGCGCAGGTCACTTATCCAGCGCCGAGCTATCAGTCTGCCCTGGCAGGCTATTCCTACCAACAACCGCCGCCTCCTGCCCCTCCAGTATATCATGTGGATCCCAACTCGTTCCGACGTGATTTTACTGCCCGTCTGGCAGAGCTTACCATTAACTCCAGGCCGATAATCCAGACGCTTTCAATGTTTGCTCAAGAATACTCGAGATGGGCCGACGTGGTCGCGCAGTGCCTTGATTCGCACATCAGAAGGGTGAGCATTTGATCTATTACAATATTTTTACTTGATCACAGCGGATGGGATGGGCGAGCGTTTTTCGCTTGGCAAAGTCGTCTGTTGCTTGCAAATTATGTACATAGACATCTTTTCATGTAGTCTGAGCAAAGATAACCTCTCATCGCCCCAATCGAGGGCACCGCTGTCGACAGCGGCACGAAGAGGACGAGTCCATGAGAACGAGCCCCTTCTTGTTGCAGAACATGCCGTTTTGTTGTTTCTGTCGTCTTTGCCTCCATTTCCTTCCGCAGCCAAGTAGCTGACTCATCTTTCCATTTTTGGGTCGCTCTCTATCAGGTGCCGCCTTGGATGAAGCTGCCTGGTTTCTACCTCCTCGATGCCATCTCCAAGAATGTCTTTGATCCGTATGCGCGCCACTTCGCTCCATTTGCTATACCACTTTTCTTGGACACCTATCAGCAGGTGGATCAGGCAACTCGCAGTAAGATGGAGGAAATGCTCCTCACCTGGAGAACTGGTGCACCGAGCGGTAAGGAACTCTTTGGTGTCATAACTCAACTCGCGATCGAAAGGGGCGTTTGGGGTGGTAACTCTACTTCGTCAGTGGATGTGAGTGATTTCATATCGCGGTCTACCGCTGTTGAACCATCATGCATAGGGACAAATATCAGGCCATGTCTCCAAAGTTCAAGTCCTCAGTGAGCTCGAATTCACATTGGGTCAGAAGGAAAGAGCTCTCCAGACCAATCCCTGGGACGTTACGGTACAAAAACATGTTGAGGTTTTGCAACAGGTGAGCGTTGCCACCGAACGTCTATTTTATCTTGACTTACACCCGACATAGTTGCGGAAATTGGTAGAAGCTGGTGTTTCTCAGGACGAGCTTCGACAGATCCTGGGTCAGCTGCGGTCGCTGACGCGCGTGTCGCAAACACCAGCACCGCCCCAAGTATCAACAGCCCCACCTCCACCTCCACCTCCGTCGTATCCGCCCTCTACCTCCTCGTATCCGTATCCACAGCAACCTAACTATACACGGCAGTTCCAGTCGGCTTACCCGACTGCTCCTTTACCTCAGACTTCTAATACCTACAATTACCAATCGGAAACAGTGAAGACGGAACCAATGAACCTTTCTGCTCTTCTGTCGTCTGTCCAAAGTAGTTCACCGCCTACAGCTCCGGCAATGCCTCCGAACAGTATAACGACCCTCTTCAACGCCCTTTTGAAAGCAGGGGTTGTCTCTACAGATAGTACGCCAGCTGTGGCTAGTTCGAATGCCGATGAGGAGCGGACGCCTCCTCCTTCCAACAGTCTTAGCCGCGATAGCACCCGCGCTTACAGAAAAGCTATTCTCTCAGAGAAAATCAGACTTAGTACGACAGACATTATTAGGTGCGTTGACCTCACGCTAGATACCACTGCTTTGTTTGATACGTCTTATTTAGAAAACGACCTTTTGTCACGTCATTTCTCTACGATCGACTCCCCGCTCAATGTAAACAGTGTGGCGTGCGATTCAGTGATGATCCTACAGGAAAGAAAGCGATGGACGATCATTTAGACATGCACTTCAGACAGAACAGGAAAGTTAACCAGAACCAAGGGCGTGGACACAGCAGGAGCTGGTTTGTTAATGTCGAAGTAAGTTGCTGCCATCTCCGCTCAATCGGATGCTAAGCTGCGTTATGTAGGATTGGGTTCATGAAGGAACGTCAGATATAAAGGGAAAACGTCGAGCAGATGGGTCTGCGTCCAACTCCCTTAAGGCAGTAACAGCTGCCGAGGCTGCTCAGCGTGATGCCGAACTGCATGCACAGTTTATTGTGGTTCCGCCGGGCGATGAGGCCAAGTCAATATCATGTCCTATATGTAAGGAGACCATGAAATCTGAATTCATGGAAGACGACGAAGAGTGGGTGTGGAAGAATGCAGTGAAGAGGGATGAAAGAGTATGTGATCATGTCTTTTCCTATCGCTGTCAGTTAGTAACTTGGGTACAGATTTACCATGCGACGTGTCATTCAGAAGCTATTACATCTGCTCAGAGCCTCGCTGCACGACTACGAGATGGTACAGGGCGTAGTCGGTCACGAACGCCAGAGGTGGCTGGTATTCGTTCGACACCCCCGAGGGGAAACGGCCAACGGAATTCATTATCACCATCATCTGATGCAAAACGTGCTATGCTTAAGCGTAAGATGGTTAACGATGATCAGAGTTCTGACACTTGTGTCGCCCGAGAGGGGGATGGTACGCCTCCCATGAAGAAGCTTGCTCTTGCGTTGTGAGAATGAGCCTCTAACATCTTTATTGGAGTAGTTTATTCGCTATAAGCATTGGCCATTAGGCCAGTTGTATTTTGCACACAGTAATACTATCATGCCAGATTTTTAGAGTTTCTGCAGAACGCGTGACACGCTCGGGATTATTCCGACTAAGACCTTCTTGACGCACGCCATCAGAGTTTGAGACCTCGGTGTCCCCCTCAATGCGGCTTCCGAGTAGTGATCATGCGAACATGTCTACTAACAGAGCACCTTACATCCATGAAGGTGAGCAGCATTCAGAATCTGCTACTCTAATGACACAATTGCAAGGTGCCACAGCTACAAAGGCCACCCAGCTGGACGCTACTCTTCAGATCACAAACATGGATGTTGAAATGCAGGTGCGTCTGCTGACGAAAGCCCGTTATGCGAGATTTATCTAATGGTTCGTCAAGGTCGTTTCGTCAACGGCACAGTGGGCAATCATCGTACTCGATACGAATATACTACTAGATTTTCTTGACATCATACAAACGTTTGTGGTCGAGGCCGAGCAACAACGATTGCCCGTCTTGATTATCATTCCCGGAGCGGTGATACACGAACTGGACGTGTGCGTAGTACGAACACCAGTAAATCAAGCAATGAGTGACAGGTACATGACTGTTTACAGGCAAAAGAATCGCTCGCGATTGTCGTGGTTTGCACGGCGCGCATCTACTTGGCTGCTTAAGAAAGTCAAGGAGAGGAGGAGCGTGAAGGGCCAAGCCTTGGACGAAACTTGCAAGAAGTCTGGAAACTGGAAAACAAGGGAGCGAGGGCAAGTAGGTATGGTTCCATAAGTCTGAAAAGAGTTGGCTGACCCTAATTTGCAGGAGTTTGGGACAGAGAGAGAAAATGACGGATTGATTCTCGACTGCTGTCTATACTTTCTTCGGGTTCGACAATATCGAACGTTCCTGTGCAGTCTAGACAAACTGCTGGCTGTAGAGGCCGAAAGCGCCGGTGGGTTACACGTGTTCCGAACCGACAACAACGGGATGACATAGGGGGACAGGAATTCCGACGTTAATTCCAAACGAGGGATCGTTCTGCAGTCGAGATATCGCAGTGTCGGTATTTGGCCCCGAAGCGCAGATGCAGCGGTTTAGCGGGCGTTTCCCAAGCTACCACGACAACGTGATGGACGGCAGTGTGAGAATGAAAGCGGATGATGATGGGATGGATGTTGATGACGACTCGGCGATGACGGTGCTTGTGCGGCCCAGCCATGCCCTTGATCTACTGCACCTGCAGGTGATCGAGCATTTTCGCGAGCTGCTGATTGAACTGGCGGGCAAGGTTGCAGGGGCTGAAGCAAAGAACTTTGGGGCTGCAGGAAACTCGAGATATGCCCCGGGCTATGCGCAGAAGCAGATGATGTTCTGGACGGCGGGAGATGCGCTCGAGTTTCTGAACACGAAGAAGGCATGGGCGCGGACGTCACCGCGTGTGGAGGTGTTTCTAACGCGGCCGTATGAGGGTCGGGGTGCACGGAGGGGCCAGGACTGGACACGGCGGGACTGGGAGGTTGCGTTGGGTGTTCTTGGGGAGGTCGGGGATAAGTGGGGGGATGGTGGGATGGTGGGATCTGTGGGTGCTGTAGAGGTGCATATGCGGTGTCTGTTTGAGTTGGCAATGCGTCCGACGGGGAGTTGACATGTAATATAATTTGGTAATCTCCAACTTCTTGCCTTTTTCACCTTTCGGTCATGGCCAAGAGACGAACTCTCCACATCGCACTCGTCTTCCTCGCACTCTTCCTCATCGGTACCGTTCTCGTCCTCTCCTCAGTTTCTTACTACCTCGCAATCGACACCGCTGCCTACCTCTCAGACCACGATGTTCCCATACTCGACAAGCCTGTACGCTGGAATGCCTCGCAGCACGGCATGGTCCAGCGCATCCCTCGCATCCTCCACCAGACGTGGAAGTCAGAAACACTTCCTCCAAAGTGGAAAAACGTGTCCGAGTCCTGTCGCGACCTGATGTCAGACTAGTATGTTTCGCATCCTTTGCGCACGCGCCCTCAGTCTCACGCGCGCCCCCAGTGAATACATGCTCTGGACGGATGCCAGCTCTCGCGAATTCATCGCAGAACATTACCCTTGGTTTCTCGATACGTTTGACGACTACGAATACGGCATCCAGCGTGCCGACGCCATTCGTTACTTTGTGCTCCACCACTACGGTGGCGTCTATCTCGACCTCGATATCGGCTGCTTACGACCCCTAGACCCGCTCCTAGTGTATCCCGTCATTCTCCCAAAGACCATCCCTGTCGGTGTGTCTAACGACCTCATCTTTGCAGAGAAGGGCCATCCTTTCCTCGCCCAAACCATTCACAACCTCGTCACTTTCGATCATGACTGGTTCCTCAATTATCCTACCGTCATGTTCTCAACCGGTCCTATGTTTCTCTCTGCTCAGTACAGCATCTATACCTCTTCTCACCCCATCACTGCCGGTCAACCAGGCGAAGTACGCATCCTGCCAAAGTCCCTCTACGGCAAGAACGCCAAGCCTGAAGAAGCGCCGCATTCATTCTTCTCCCACTTCTATGGCAGTAGTTGGCATGCAGATGATGCTCCATTCATCAGTTTCCTCAACCACTGGGGCAAGCCGTTGATGTGGGTGGGTTTGCTAGTCTTAATCTATGGCGTATATCGTCTTGCAGTGCCGGGCAACTCGAGGAAATACAGTCTTCGAAGGATCGGGGGCTACGACGTGCTACTCCCAAGGTGGACTCAGCGTAATGGCCGTTGGCAAATCGATATGCGTTGGTCCTCTCTTCCCCCGTCGGCTACTTCAACACAACCCCCTTCACCGTCAAGTTCATCGCTTCCTCAATTCGAAGAGCATGTCTCCCTTCTCCCACTTCCTTTCGACGTCCGTTCAGACTCGCCTTCCCCTTCTGACATCTCGTCTACTATCGACATTTATCCCACTCCTACTCATCGTGGTCCATCCTCGTTCCTTGATACTGCGTGCCGCATTAGGGATCGTACGCTGGCATTCTTCACAAGCCAACGTGATAACATGGGTCCGTCTCGATCCCCTGTTCGACACCGGCGATACCGGCGGGGAGTATTGTTCTTCCTTCCCGCAATTTTCACTCAATCACAGGGCTCGGAGCTTTCCTCACGTAGTCCACCCCCACAACCTTGCCCACCGCTTTCTCCTGAGAAGATTCGCCATCTTCCCGGTACCGGCTGGACGGGTGCTGTATCCGGGGACGATTCATCGTTTCCACAAGGGAGCTCACAATCATCTCGCATGGATGGTCGTACATTATCACCAGAGACTCTGATTGAACTTGGAACCGCTGTAGAGTCGTAGTCTCTTCGTTGGTTTATTGTCGGAGTAACTATCTATACTTTACAACTCTACTAAATCCCACTGCTTCAGCTAACGTAGGTAGATGGCATGCCACAAGATCTGTTTACGAATACCTCGCACATGTTCAAAGATTATTATTCATATCTCAGGGGGATCGATACCCGGATTCCACGTCCATTTTTGTCTGGTAGCAGTACCTCGTGCCTTGTCCGCTCACAATCTTATTCCAATCTGAAACACTTCCAAGTACGTTGATGAAATTTGTCATGCGTGGACTGCGGCCACCGATGTCATCGACACCGTCAGAACAATCATCGCCACTGCGCCGACGGCGTAGGTCACCGATGGCCCAAAGGTCCAGTATGAAGCACAGGCTGTTTGTTTTTACGGCGATGGAGAAAGTCAGCAAGATGTCCGATCGTCCGATTCACGGAGAAACGCACCCAGCAAGGGGCCCAAAGCCCGTCCCAACTGACCGGCGGATCGGAAAATACCTAATGCTACCCCCTTGGAGAGCTGCGAGTGCACCGGGGCAGGTTTCCCTGTGACTGGGTCCACCACCTCATCACATTGTAAAGAGGCGAACGACGTAAGCGAGCTGACAACCGTAGCTGACGTGAAAGCGAGGCAAACGGCAGCCATCTGGAGAAGCCGAACGGCAGTCGTAGGCCGTTCAAGAACAAATTGGGGGACCATGGAGAGGATCATGAGTCCGGCAGCACAGCTGAACACCCCTCGCCGAG
This sequence comes from Leccinellum albellum, assembly GCA_038090015.1. Taxonomy (NCBI): domain Eukaryota; kingdom Fungi; phylum Basidiomycota; class Agaricomycetes; order Boletales; family Boletaceae; genus Leccinellum; species Leccinellum albellum. The sequence continues at coordinate 8,523 of JBBPLX010000600.1, forward strand.
CCATGTTGCCTTCCCCTGCCTTGGTTATCGTCCGACGCACGTACCCACCTTGAAGTAGTGCGCTAATTATGCCGATGGATCCGATCAGGGCTCCGTTCTGGCTGTTGCTCCAATCGAACACTGTCGAAACCGATAAGTCGAATTGATGTTGGGATCGGGTAGAGGGCCAACGTACGATCGAACGTGAGGAATGTAAGAGTAAACTCGACCCCAGAGAAGATGCCCAAGAAGAAGAAGTGAAGCCATCCCAGTGTCTGGAGTAGGTCCAGCCGTTCTTGAACAGTCCTTGCTGGCAACTTCGTTTTTTGATTCTGCAGTTTGTTCGCTTGCGATGGATCCTTGGCACCCTTGTGTTGGACACCTCTCGTTTCGGGTAATGCTGTAGCCAGAAACAGCGTCTCTGCAGTCAAAAGTCCCAGAGTTATCAATGCTGGGACAGCATAGATGTTTAGCTCGACGCCCAGAGCTCTTACAGAGGCTGGGATAGGCTGAGAGGCGAAGTACGCTCCAATAGGTGGACCTATGCAAAAGCAGATCGCAAATGCGATGCCAATTTGAGCGAGAGACCTGGAGCGCTCTGCCGGAGGAGTGATATCCGAGAGAATTGCACTATTAGTGGTCAAATAAAACGACTGGATGAGGGACGAGGAATACGGGGGACGTACGTCGCCAATTGTACGTTGCCTTCGCTAAGGCCTCCTATTATGCGGGAGAGCATGTAGGTCGAAAACGTGGTGGCCTTGATCCATCTTCGAGGTAACTCATCGTACGATTGACGTCGATCAGATTGCAAGTTGACTCACACGAGTGCGGAAAGAATGTTCCCAGCTAAGCTGACGAGAAGGACGTTCCTCCGCCCATATTTGTCGGAAAGTGATCCAATAATTGGAGCAACGAGGAACTGGAGTGTTCTTGAAAAGAGTGTGGGGTCAGAGTCAGCTTCGAGTTATCATTCGGTGTACACACGAAAAGGCTGAACCCATCAAGCCTCCTGTATTACCGCATGAGTGAGGTTGCCATCCGTCTAGAAACGATGGACTTACCTAGAAGCACCACGTCCCATTTCTGTGGGTTATTATTAGGTTTGTAGAACAGGGCTCTAATAGAAGAGATGGTATACAACGTGCACGACAGCAGGCCAGAGGGATCAGACCCCTCTTTCTGGTAGAATATTAGCGCGAGGGTGAAGACACAGTCCGTCGCGGACGTACCACTGTGTACCATTCAATAATTCGAGGGAAGAGAGGGAGTGGGATTGTAAAAGCTTCCTGACGGGTTAGCTGTCACCCGGCAACCTGTCAGTGCCAACGTGAACTTACCAAAAAGATCCAGAACCAGCGACCAGAAGACGATTCTCTCTATCTTACCCATCTCATAAGAATTTTTCAGTCTGGCAAAGAAAGTGGAGGTCTTGTAGTTCTCAGCGTCTTCGGTATAGGTTTATGTTGTGCAGAAGTTGGTCCACGTAGTATCAGTACAGTACCACGCTCCAAGGTACCGCCTCAGCTGCTCGGCGAGAGCGCAACATCACACACAAACAATGACCTGGCCATAACCAACGACTCTCCAGGATTTTGGTCCTACATTGATATCAAAATATCATCTATTTGAACATCCGGTGCCAGTGAACACAAGGCGACTACTTTTCTATTTCTCCAATTTCCTCGTCTTTCGGATTGTCCGCGCTTGGAATAGCTGTAGTACCTCGGAATTGTTGGTCTTCAGAGGCTTGCGTGAGCTCTGTCTGGAAATGTGAGCTCGTCTCCGTTTTAGTGAGCTCGCGAAGAGCCATGGTAGCATAAGCCGCCGTCCCAAGTGTTAGATTAATCTGCAAAGCCATGAATCTGCCGTTCTCCACTACGCTAGGTGGGTCAAAGCCCAGGAGTTTGTCTTCGTCTGCCTGCGCCAATGCAACATCGGGATCCGTATATCGGAGAGCAGACCAGGATAAATTCGTCGGTAGCTGGAGAATCTTTCGGTAGGATCCATTGAGAGTGTACTCCCTAGATTCGATTGTTCAGTCAAGCTTAGGGAGCGGTGGACTCCTCACTTTTGCTTTCGAATAAAATTATCGGGATCCAGCCCATCTCTTCTTAAGAATTCACGATACCGTTCTCCAAGTGGGCCACCAGGGTATTCTACATCCCTCCCAGGTAGCGGCATGATCACGTCAAAGATTGAATATTTGTGGGCATCGTCTGTAGTTAGCGTTTTTACTTTAGGTGGGACCCATGGCGCTTTACTAGCTTTTCTTGGAGCAGCATTATTATCACCTTCGAATATACATCAGATATGATCATCTGAAAAAACAGCTGGATAGCTTCACCATGTTCGTCAACCACCATAGGATCGTCCGGATCTACATCAAGTAGGTCACTCGGTGCCACCTTGCCTGCCGGTTCTTCTTCAAACACTAGATCTCCGGGAACTGCCTTATCAGCACCATGCACGCGAATACGTTCCGAAACGATGGCGTTCCACACGTATGACTGATATGCATGTATGTACATCAACCTGAGGTTGCGTGGAATCTTGTTGTGATACACAGTCTGACATGCCCGTTACATGTGAAATGATACAACTCACAGTGGAAAGTGCACCCATGGCGTTTCTTGTCTCGCCACCTTGCTTCTTGTAACTTTCTAATATGCACCTCTCCGCAACAACACGATGAGGCATGAGGGCAAGAGCGCGATCCAGATTGCGATCGACCAACCATGCTTCACGAGCTGCCACAACGTCCGGGTGCTCGCCAGGCCGCACCTGAAGGATCAAGGAAACGGCTTTGTGCCAGTCAGATTGCAGAAAAGCCAGACCAATAGTGTGTGTGGGAACTGCCGCTGTTCCAAACCGCTGCATGCCTACAAGTAGACAAGCTTTCAGGCTTTATATAGAAACGCCGGACTACTGCACTGTACCATAATAATTGATGAATCCATTTTCTTTGATACTATTCATAACTAGATCAAGTTGGTCCATCGAATCCACTTGCACATTCCTAAGTGGGACCCTCATCAGAATTGCATGCTGACAGTCTGGAGCGGAAATTGCAGACCGCAAAGTGATCACAAACTCGTTGCCTTTAAGCATACCGAGCTCCAAGCCCGCTTTGCGATAATTCAGGTCCGCAATGCGGACACCACGCTCTCCCCTTTGAGTAACTGCCTCGCGGATTGAGCGTCGACCGATTTGATTGGCAATCTTCCACACATCTTCCACTGTTTTCTTGCCACGCCTTAGTGATACGCGTTGCACTGTGACACCCCTTTTGTCTTTCGTGCCAGCAACGGCAAGGTCCTTAATGTTGACATGCAAGGTGCGTGACAGGTGCGCTAGCGCGTCCTGTGTGTCGCGATTTGTCTTTTGCAACGTGAAGTGGATATAGGGGGGATACTCGCCGCGCGGAGTACGATCTCCTCGAGCTGGGGAAACATATTAGAACCAAAGAGGACGTCCGAGAAGTCCGAGGCTTACCCCGCGAGCCTCCCCGACCACTGTTTCTCCCTGACCACTTGATAGTAATGCGGGAGCCTTCCTCCCCAGCAGCGGTAGATATATCTGTTTCACTTTCGAGTTTCCCTCTGAATAGCTTTCGAACCATTTGATGGAGGGTACCCCGCGTGGCTTTGGAATCGATAGGCTGCACTTTTTGCATGAGAAACAACAAGACCATCCTGCCAGATAACACACTTCGCTGACGACCTTCCGGTGATCTTCCCGTTCGTAGCCTTGTGAACGACCACCACGACCCCTTTGTCTTCCTCTCCCGCCACGGGTACTTTGTCTCTTTCCCCGCCTCGCATCTGGAGGCTGGGGCCCATTGTCTTGGTGGGAAATGATGTCTTGTTCGGGTGTCTCGAGGTCTTCCGGCTTTTTTTCTGCCCTGCCCACCCAACCACTGTCGCTTATCCGCGGTGGTTCTGGACCTTCTAGGTACATCTTTTTGAGTTCAGCAATCGACGATGCCGAAAGGAAGGGCGATAACGACGACTCGAACGTGTCGTCCCAAGTGACCTCCTCGGCCGCGGCCGCGGCCTCCGCCTCAATCTCGTGTCCTTCACTGGCATGTGGCTTGACCGCGGCGTTCGATGGCCCCGCTAGTTCGGTAGTGTCATCGCCTTGAGCATCAGTCGCGTCTCGCATTAACGCGCTGGGGATCTCATCAGCGAGACCCGAAGAAGCAGCCTTATCTTTCTTTGACTCTGGCAAGCCTAGAGACTTTATGTGTACTACCTGACGATCCAAGTCGACTTCGCTGACCAGAAAGTCCGTGAACCTACGAGCAATTCAGACATTCAACAACTCGGCAGCACTGCGCGAAGTCGCTCACCGTTGCTTGATGATTCCTCCTACTGGAGGGAGGTCACGACTAATATATTCAGAAATACCGACATCGCACTCCAGCAGCTGACGGAGTCCGCCAGGCGTGGTGTGTGGTGAGCCGAGACCGAGAAGGACGTGGCTGGGTGGGAGGATGGACTTGTCTGCTTCGTTCGATTCCTGCTGTAGTTGGGAGCTTTCGCCAACGACGGGAGCATTGCCCAGCCCTGCTGTTTTTATGCGCTTTGGTGCCCGAGACTCGCAGTCGTCGTCGTGGCCGCGCTCATGAACGGAAGTCGACATGAGGGCGCTTGTTTGAAGGTCGCGGATTTGATCTCGATCATGATGACACCTCATCTACGCAGCTATGAAGATCGAGCTCAGAAACATAACAATCCTGCTGCTCGAGCCCTCCTGCGTCTCATGGCAAGGAAGAAAACCAACCTTTCCGTCAGTGTCGACGTCACCCAAAAAACTGATTTCCTCGCCATCATCGATGCCGTTGGACCCCATGTCTGTCTTATAAAGGCACATCGTTCATTCCTTTATCGCTAAGACGTTGCTCACTGGCCTGACGAAAAGACTCATGTTGACATCCTGGAGGACTACGACCCATCCGTCATCGATCAACTACAGGTATTGAGCGAAAAGCACGAATTCCTCATTTTCGAGGATCGCAAGTTTGCTGACATAGGTGAGCTTTCGTGGACTGCTGATTTTTCCTCCATGCTAAACTCTGCTCGAGGCAATACTGTTGCACTCCAGTACTCTAGCGGTGTTTACAAGATCGCAAGCTGGGCGCACATAACAAACGCACACGTCGTGCCGGGGCCGTCCATCATCACCGGCCTTGCGTCGGTCGGTTTACCCCTCGAAAGAGGGCTCATCTTGCTTGCCGAAATGAGCTCAAAAGGTGCGCTCTCGACCGGCGCATACACAGAAGAAGCGGTTCGGATGGCGCGGGCTCGACGTGACTTTGTCATCGGATTCATTGCGCAACACCGAATGGAAGGCGTCGGAGTACGCGAGACAGATGATGTCAGTGACGAAGACTTTCTGATCCTCTCCCCTGGCGTTGGATTAGATGTCAAGGGTGATGCCATGGGGCAGCAGTACCGGACACCCGCAGAGGTGGTGACAGACAGCGGGTGCGATGTCATTATCGTAGGCAGGGGCATTTTTGGCACTGGCCATGATATCGACGTGGGGGAAGTTCGAAAGCAGGCACAGAGGTACCAAGTCGCAAGCTGGGAAGCCTACGAAAGACGTTTATCGAGATGATACATGTAGACTAGATGAGACCAAAATCAGTCGTCATGAATGATACTTGCTGCAGACATGAATCTGGACAGCCTGATGATCAGACTGTTAGCCGACTGCACCCTCTTTTTCCAGCCTTTCTTGCTCAGCTTCTTCAGCTGCCTCCTTTTCTTCTGCCTCAACAACTTCAATATCAAGGGGGAATGTCAAGATCGCAGCGACTCCGGTTAGTTGATTTAGTTCTACGGAATGTCAGATACTTCGCAGCCAAACAAGGGGTTGCACTCACGTTGTCCGGACTCATGCATGCTAGAGAAGATGACCACTTCCGCTCCCTTGTGCTGTACGCTTTCAACTAGCGACACGTATCGCTTCCTTGTCTTCGGATCGCTTGCACTGCAGAAACTTCTCTTTTAGTTCGAGTGTCTTCGTGGAGAATTTTGACTCATACCGAAAGAGTCCGTCAGAAATCAAGAGGATACCAACCGCCCCTCGATCTGCAGCTAGACAAACATGATCCGTCCCGTACCATGCACGCATTTCGTCCGATCCCAACATTTTGAAAAACCTGCAACTTTTAAGGGATCCAATGCGTTCACAAACGGTGCAAGCTCACTTATCCAACACAATACCTTCGCGCGCAAATTTCGTCTCCTTCAGCTGCGCAACGATCTGCAGCACGACAGTGAACTACTGGGTGATAATGTAAGTTGAAATATACCTCGGGACTCTTCAATACCTCCACCAAGCTATGAACGTGGGCACTGCTGATATGGACCTTTAGACCCTTCTCTCGCAGCGCCTTGGCCAACAACTTGTCGTTTCGCCTTCCAGCCTCGCTCATCATCGTGGAATATACTGCATCCCTGACCCAACCAGGGCTAGCGAACACGATGGCACGCAAACTTGGATTGGCGAAGGGAATGTGCCGGATGAACGCATCGTAGACCATCATGTAGAATTTGGCCATCGCCTTCTCATGCTGTGACGTTCCTGGTGCAGAAGCCTTGCGTGGGATTGGTACAGAGAGTCGATGCGTTATGATGGTGAGGTGCTGCGATAACAGGCAAAACGCTGCGGTCCCTTCGCCGCAGACGACCGCTCCAACCTCTGCCCCACGTCCAGGCATGCAAGATTCCTCGACACGAGAGAGAGCTATGCTATCCCACCCCTCGAACTTTTCGATTCGGATATCACGATTCGGCTCGATGTCTAGGGTATGGAAAGCTCCCATCCTGACATGTTCGTTTTCAGACGTCACTCGGCCAGAAATGTGAAGCGCAGCGGTAATCTGGGGTGGAGCGGAGGATGATGAATTTCCCGAAGGTGTTTGATCTGATGCTGATGATTGGGCGCCTGAGGACGAGTATTCCACTTTAGAGACTTGCAGCGTGAGCTTCAGTCTGATCCGATGAGACTCAGTGGAACCAGTCGCTGATACGTTCTGCACCCGTCTAAATTCATTATTCATATCTCACAACAGGAGGTTCAGTGTGACTTCGTACCGAATAGCAGGTGCCCTGACTAGATCATCTTGTTGTATGAGGTTATACAAATGCCAAATGTCTTCGTCGTCCTCAGGACGAATGGTGACATGTCCCTGTCTTCAAGATGAGCTATGCAACTGGAGAAAAGAATCGCAGACCTACTGTGCCGGTCTTGTCGATATACTTTCCGACGAGCTTCATGATGACGGCAGTAGTAAGACTCCTCAACTTGCTCGATTAGGAAATCGCTGGTCGACAGTAATCATCATCAATATCGGCCTACTACTGTACAAGCAGTAATGACGAATTAGTCATCCAAGTCAAAATCATCATCATCATCGTTGCCCTTTCTCAGGTTGTCCTTCGTTGAACCACGATGACCGACAGAGTACGTCAAATTGAACGAATTCTCGGCCTTTTGCAACGCCCCTGTTTTGAGGTGTCTCAGTGAAAGAGACACGAATTTAGTGCTAAGAGGGAGAGGAAAAAATCACCACTTTGTGAGAGCCTGAGTTCAAGAGCAGCAGTTTCGAACACGTCGCTGTTACCCAGCTCTTCAAAACCAACTAAACTGAACACAACAAGTATAAAAAAAATAGAGTGAACGGCGTCACGAGTCGAAACTCACCGATCCTTCGAGACACCATCCACAAAACATATCACGCACGGAAGGACCTGGATGGACAACCGTTCAACCAACCATGGTACATTTTCCACGAATACGCGAAGGAAGCGCGTTGCAAGGTATTTAGGTGCCAGTTTCTACTGGGAGCACCGTGAGCGGGAACAAGCCAGACTTTGGTGCACTGCTCACGGCGAGGTGCTTGTCCATAATGTCGCATCTTTTAAAGTTGCTGTGGTAGAAATGTATGACGCAGCGAGGTGAGCCACTGATACAGTGACATCAGGTCTTCGCGAGGAGCCTTGATTTCCTTTTCACTCACGCACTTGCCCGAATGACTTCTTTCTCGTTCACGATTTCGGTATAAGACCCGTATGCGTTCTGGTGCATGTCTTTCAGCTTGTTCGCCCTAGTGGGGGTCACATCAGTTTTGGCCTGGGATCTAGAGAGGCGGGTGGAGTACATACTGCTGTCTGAGCTGTTCGAGTCCATGTTCTCTAAGCGCAGCTGAATCGGCATTCTCGATTTCTGCCTCCAGTTCACTGAAGATGGCGTCGTCGTCGTCTTCTGTTTCCCCCCGCGAGCGGTTCGATTCGACCACACGCGATGCCAAAGAGTTGAATGAATCCATCATGGATTGATCCCATGAATTTCGTGGTAAGTACAAGTCAAGCGAGTGGCCGCATTGGTCATTTACTTTTTGGAAATTCATATGTATGATTCCCTCCTCTATAGTAGTACACCCCCAACTGAATAGTGCTCGAATCGCATGGCCTTGTGCCGGCGATGCATCATTCAAATATATAACACTATGTGACGTGCTGTGCAAAGTGTTCACTCTTGACCAGGATTTTTATACCTTCTTATAGCCCTCTCTTTAACAACTGCATGTTCCACAATCGGCTGCGGATATCCCAACTTATTTGCAACCTTTGCGGAAGGATTATAGAGTTCTAGTTCGAGTGAGCATTGGGACATGGAGTAACAGCATATGGAATGTCATACCCGGCCCTCGCAGGTTCCTTAGTTCTGGGACATACATCCGAATATAATCACCCGCTGGATCTGCCTTTGAGCTCTGCAAGTATGGATTGAAGATGCGAAAATATGGTGCTGGGTCAACGCCAGTGGATGCACTCCACTGCCATCCGCCATTGTTGCTTGCAAGGTCACCGTCAACGAGTTGTTCCATGAAGTACTTTGCACGAAGTTAGTGTAGAAAGGAGAGAAAAGAGATATCAACGCAAGCCCACCCGTTCCCCCAGACGCCAATCTAACATCAGATCCTTGGATAGAAACATTGCAGTAATCATTCGCATGCGGTTGTGCATCCAGCCTGAAGAAAATGTTAGACAAGTCGCAGATTGTCAAGTTCCTGGTGGAAATTACCCATCGTGTTCAATTGCCGCATAGCAGCGTCAACGATAGGGATTCCGGTCTTCCCTTGCTTCCAAGCGGAAAAATGATCTTCATTGACTTCCCACTTTACGTTCGCCAGGTTCTCCCGGAAAGGTCGCCCCATCGATACTCGAGGAAAGTTTGTCAACACATTCGTATAAAAGTCTCGCCAGGCTGGACGGAGATATCTAAGCTTTTTCAATAACCGTAAAAACACGCGTACCGAGTTCCTGAATCCAGCGACCAATCCCCGTAGTCCGCCCGGCGTCTACTTTCTTCAAACCAGCCAGAGACATCGTCGCACGGATACATTCCCGTGGTGATATGACACCCGCCGATAGATATGGGCTGAGTCTGGAAGTTGTGTCTTGATCACCCCTGTCTCTCTTGTCCGCATACAGCAAGATGCGACTCCGCTTATCGGACGCCTCTGCATCATCTGCCAAGGGGTCTACATTTCCTAACTGGGACGTCCTTGCTTTTGTATTGAGAAAGCGCGTAAGTATCTAGAGATCTGTTAGCTTTAGCAGGGAGATGAGAAATAAACGCAACCTCTTGAGCAGCGGCTGATCCTGCTGGCCAAACCTTGATCATTGTTTTTCTGTCAGCAGGGTCCAGCTCAAACCCATCGACGAAGTGAGGAACCGGCGTGTTGAACAAAGGCCCAACAATTGGGTCCTGACGGACAGAACTTAGATTCGGTTGGGGAGCGGAGGACTCTGTAATATATGCGCTAATGTTCTCGTTGAGCTCGGCAATCCAACTTTTTTGGTAAGGGGAGTAAATCTATAGAAGATGAGGTGGATATGCAGTAATGTACGAGTAATGTACTCATACTGTATGAATCTTTCCATTTTTCGTTTTAATGACGCCAGGTTCAATGACACATCTGTCATGACAGTAACGTGGACGAATGCCCTTCTCCTTTGA